>APFE030593348.1:2076-34036 GCA_000404065.3 Pinus taeda | reverse complement strand
AGAGGGGCATCAACCACCTCCACATCTAGATTAACGGTTTTACCTTCAACCCCTATAGGTAGATCCTGTAAAATGCCAAAAGGATGAAACCCACGGCCATCAAAGGCCTTAAGAATCATTGGGGATTGATTTAGTGAAGGAGAACCAAGCAATCTCCAACATTGTGTCGACATAATGCATGTGGAAGCTCCCTCGTCAATCACAGTCCTATGAATAGGTCTGTTTTTTACTATCACTGGAATCTGGATAGCCATTTGATGAGGTAAACGCGGTGCACTATTTTCTAGATTGAAGATTATAAGGTTCAGGCCCTTAGCGTCAACAGCTCCTATAGCCGACAAAAGTAATTTTCGTTGTGCTGGACATGATTGCAGCACTTCCAAAGCCGACATTGTGAGGGTGAAACAGCTAAATCCTCAACAATGTTGTAGTTTTGAGCCGCTCTCGCATGTGGATTGAAAGCAGACTTTCGAAGTACGCCCTTTGTGGGCAGTTTGATTACTAAGTCTGGGTTAGGTTTCTCGATCTGTAGTGGATCAGAACCGGGAGCTGAGGTTGATGGATTTGAATGAGAATATTCTGCTTCTTTACCATAAACAGGACTTTTACTGCCATAATCTTGTGATCGAGTCGCAATCCTAACATGGGACATCATCAATATGAGTTCTTCATTGGCACTGGAGGATGAACCTATCATCTTACTGTCTTGAGCTGGAAAAGGATCCTTCAAGACAACAAGAGTTTGGGAACCTTTGACAATTTTTGCAACCTCTGTATGATGAGGGCAGTCTCTCATATAATGGTCTTCATCGCAGATGAGACACGGATAACGATGTTTGTGTTTTTCATCAGTGGGTTCCGCTTTTTCGGGTTTCTCTTTTGAATTTTTATCTGCTTTATTCTTCTTCTTCCCTTTCTTCTTACCACCGGTTTTTGATTTAGCTGTAGATGACTCTACAACGTGAATATCAAAGGAAATATTTGCGGAAGACTCTCCTGTCGGGGAATCTGGCAAGGTTATGATAGGAGAAGAATTCTTGGAAGACTTCTTCTTACTTTTGGTATTTATCGTACCAATCATACCATCAGCGGCATGAGACCCTGAAGGAGCAGCAGCGATTTGATTTTGTTTGGGTAGGTCGGGGATCTTCTCGTGTAACGTACCTGACTGAGTATAAACTAAGTCAAGGTACTGTGCTTGAGCAATGACTTGTCTTCAGTAACTACTCCGGCTTTAGCTACATCCTCAGTGATCTTGGGAAGTAAAGATTTTATAAACCATTCAACTAAGATCTAATCTGGGATATAAACTTTCACTAAACACCGTCGATGTCTCCATTCATGGATATGATCAGAAATATAAGTGGACGTTGACTGCTTTAACGAAGTTAATAGTTCCATGCCATTGTCATATCTGATTGGCAACTGAAAATGAGTTAAAAACGAGGTAGCTAGCTGACTAAAGTTATAAAAAGTGGCTCGCGGTAACTCGATGTACCATTTGGCCAAAGACCAATTAGAGTGCGCTGGAAAAGACGTAAACGAATGGAATCATCTGAAATGGAATTAGACGCACACCAGAGGTGATAAGTCATCACATGGTTCGATGGGTCCTCCCCTGGATTACCTTCGAATTTAGGAATATCACTGGGCAACTTATGCGGCATTGGCGACCAATACTGAAGATAGTTAATTGGATCGTTCGTAAGGCACGTCAAGTGAGGCAAGTCCAAAGTTGCGATAAATGGTAACTGGCGATTAGGGTCCCTAAAACTCAAGGGCTGTAGACCAGCCCCAGGAGGAGGATATCCAGGATAACTAGGAATTGGAATCGCATTTGGGATATTTTGACCTCCTGGAAAACCAAGATTAACCGGACCATACTGGGGTTGTTGAGGTTGTTGATATGTATACCCAAGGTATGGTTGATACTGATAGGTTGGTTGCTACGCAGTAGGACAGTATTGGTACTGTCCTTGGTACAGAGGTTGATTAAATTGAGGTTGAGAAGTGACAACCGTACTTCCTACAGGCATTTGAACCGAAGTCTGGACTGTAGGTCCAGACTGAGGCAAAGATGTCTGAGGAGTAGATACAGGGACAGTAGAAACCAGAGCTGTCGATACTCCAGAAGAAGGTGGGGTGGATGGAGTAGATCTTGCAGTAGTTGCAGCAGACGTTTGAGGCGGAGTACGAGGTGCACTAGGCCCAGACTGAGAAACTACAGAAGGTGCAGAAGTTTGAACAGTAGACTGGACAGGTTGTTGAGATGGACCAGAAACCAAGGGTTGTCCAGGTTGAGATGACGACTGCACATTCGGTTGCAAGACCTGCTAGGATTGATATGGATCCCACACTAAATTCATTCCGGGGTATGGACCCATAACAGGTTGAGGATATTGAGGACCATAACCGGGTTGAGGTTAGGGTTGATAATATGATTGACCAAAAGGCGATTGGTAACCTTGAGATGGGTACTGACCTTGGGGTTGATAACCCTGAGGCACGTATTGATACTAGGGTTGAACTTGTGGTACATATTGATATTGAGGTTGATTTTGAGGTGCATATTGATACTGAGGTTGACCTTGGGGTACATATTGATACTGAGGTTGACCTTGGGGTAGATATTGAGTCTGGGGTTGACCTTGAGGAACGTACTGTCCCATAGGTATGTACTGTCCTTGAGGTTGTCCCCCAGGCACAAACTGAGTACCTTGAGGTTGCCCCCCAGGCATATACTGGGTACCCTGAGGTTGCCCCCCAGGCACATACGGGTACTGAAGGTTGCCCCCAGGCGGATAACTGGCCACCTTGAGGTTGAGAACCTGACATCATTAGAATATCTTCTACACTCAACGGTTTAGTACCACTACTTCCAGTTAACAACTTCTGTTCGATAGGTTGAGGAGATGCTCCCGAAAAAGTACCAGAGATGGACTGATACCCAGCGAGAATAGAAGGACCGTCGTACAAATAGGCTTCCGAAGATTGAGAAAACATGGATGACGGGCTAGACATATTCAATACAGGATAGTAATCTCTAGGTGCTGGGTGATAAAAAATACGAGGTGGTGAAAAACTTAGTCCCGGATTTTCCAAAAGATTAGTCAATGAACGGTATCAAGCACTGCTCCTAGGTGGACTGTAAAAGATCGATTCACGCTCCATAAGGTCTAAGATAGGTCGATCTTCTGGAAATGGAAAGCTTTCTTCGATGTCCGAAATAGCAAGCTCTTCAATAGCTATGAGTCCAGAAGGAAGATCTTGGGTAATTACGGTTTCTACCCTAGGCGAACTAGGACCACTAGAAGTTGGAGAAACAAACTCTGATACAAGAGTAGCAGAAACTTCAGATTCGGGTTCAGATACTTCAGGTTCGTCACCTATGTCACTAGTAGATGCAATACTACCAATAACTTCTGAAATTACTAACGGTTGAGAATTAGAATGTACTATCAAAGAAGGTTCTCCTTCTTCAGGTGACCCACTTCTACGGTCACTAGGAGTTACGAGGACTTTCAAGCCTTCAAGCTGGCTTGGTACGTCCTCAGGAGGTTGACCCCGAAGTCTATGGGATGTCCTCAGTAACTCAGCCACGTTTACAAACTCAGGGGATTGGCCCCAAAGTCTACGGGAATGCCTTTGTAATTCAACCACAGTTAAAGACTTTTAACTACTTCACACGCAAACAAAGTAAAATCTCAATGAAAACCACCTAAAGCCTCTAAAGAACCAAACAAATTGAATCACACGCCTAAAAAATCTAGGAGATCAATCACACATAAACAGTAACTTTCTGGGCCGAAAACACTAGTTGGTGATGAAATCCAACGTCGCAGAGTTCGATACAGAAATAGTGGTTGGAACAGTTACCCCGGCAACCTGCTTAATGAATAGATTGGCACAAGTTTCTTCACTTAACCGTCTCGAGTGAAGAGAACCCCCTAGAAAATCCAAGTGAGTCTAGTCGACATCTGCTCTAGGTACAATGGGATCTTCCCGCCACCATCACCTTAGGAAGAATCCTATAGAATATGGTCACTATGGTTACCAACAGAAACAAATATACCTGGGGGAACAGTCTACGATCCGATATGCACGCAAGGGCAGAGTAGCAAGCTCAATCCCCTTGAAGGCTCTTCGACATAATCCGAGGTTTACCAACAAGTGACCCCAGGCTCCTTGACAATGGTTAATCCGAGGTTTACCGTTTGTAATACGTGAATATCTGGCATCATTCCCAATGATGAAGGATTGATTCCCACACTAGTTCGAACACGATCTCGTGCTTCTCCTTTAAGAGGAGCTTTCCCAGAGCATAGATGCAACAATTGGATTTCTCTCCTACCGCAAGATACAGCTACTTGTTTGTTTTACTGTCTTGGAGAGATAATTACTCCCTACTCCAAGACATTAGCCTAAGCTATGTTGGTGTATTACAGCCCTAGAAACAAAAAAAATTGCTAGATTGATTTTATTTTAAGCGTGATTTTTATTGGTTTTTTATTAAGTCAAGAGGTGATGGAGATGAAACTCGTGGTGTAAAGACTCAACTCAAAATCACTACAAAAATTCACTTAAGATGATTAAGCAATCTTTTCTCTTCAATGAACTTCTAGTAGGAAAGAGTTGGAGAATGCAAATGCTTGTAAACACAAATCTTTCTTAACGGACAAATCAAAAGAAGAGTATTTGTTCCAATGCACTCAAAACGAGACAACTAGTTATTTTCACAAGAATTTCCTTTTTCATTCAAACACTCAAATGCTACTAAAACAAACTTCTTCAAAAGAGATTTTTATATTTTATAAAACATTTAAAGCTATAACTAAAGCAAATCTCGAGAAAACTATGAATAAAGCAAACTTAAGATCTACAAACTATGAAAACCTATTTGAAGTAAAAGCTCACAAGGTATCTTTTCGAGGATGTTTTACTTGGCTATAAGAAAACCAAGGACCAATTTGTCTAAAATCACAAATAAGTCAAGAACAACCAATTTTGTTTTCTTTTTGAAAATGAAAATCCAAACTTTCAATCACAAGCCTTTCAAAGTTTTGTAAAGAGAAAAACTCAAAACGGATTCCTCAACAAGGGGAGATTTCATAAATGGTCAGACTCATAGAAGGCTGGTAGAAACTAAGGTGATCTAAAGTCCCTATGGCTTCTAAGCTCAGAGCCACTACACAACCAAATCGAAAAACAAACCCAACAAGCAAAACTCCTAGGAATTTCACCTAAAACCCTAACACCAATGAAATTAAACCAAGGAAAGCTTTCAACAAGTCACATGCAGGTCTGGGCAGAGGATAAAACTACTAAATCAAAATAAAACTAATTTAAAGAGTAAAATTCAAAATTTTCAAAATTTTAGCAGGGTACACAGGTTCAGAGTTTACACAGGTGCGTGTACGCTCTGTGTGCAAAGTAAAAGTGCGTACAGGTACGCACTGTGATACAAACACAAACTGCGGACTTCTCCTAAAGTAATGAAAATCAAAAAACAAACCTAGATCCACTAAATCTACCCAAGTCCACACACAACAAGCCAAAAACAGAAACAAAAAGGCAGTTTCTCAGGTCAAAGAAAAAACAAGGAAAACAATCAAGTCCCCAGCGGAGTCGCCATTTTGTCACGCGGAATGAGTCGATCTTGCGGACAAGATAGACCTTCCTAGAATCTAAAGAGGACCTAATGACAAGCAAACCAACCAGACACTATCTTTCTCTAAATGTGCTTTTATAAATAATGGCAAACAAGTGTGTTTAAGGCCTACCTTATGTCCAACGCAAGTTTGAGGATGCCTTCGCTCCTTTGATCCAAATGAGTTCCTTTGTCGCGAACCTGCAAACACAAACAAGGCAAACAATTAAATAGCACCTGAAAAACCAGTATTATAAAACATATTTAACATGAAAGTCAAGGAGTCCATGAAACAAATATCATGAGATACTTGTTGAGAAAAATGAGCTTGATTGTATTAATTCAAAAGAGAAGAACCTTACAACCTTTGCCTTGACGCTGTACAAGCTCCTCCCAGGTTCCAACAAGAAGTCTCCTCTACTTTGAAAGCTTCACTCACTCCCTAATGAAGCCAAAAAGGTATGTGATCTCTCCTCTTAAGCTCAACTAGGAAGTCTTGATTTCACCAGCATTTACCCTCAAAAGTTCAGCTTCTAACCTCTCTAGCCACTAACCCAATGCCTCAATTTATAGTGCAATGGAGGAAGTTACTAGGTCCTCCTTCAAAGGGATAGAATCCTCCTTCAAAGGGATAGCTCCTCCTAATAAGGGATTAGCTTCTTCTCTTTTGGGATGCATGAACCACTTTGGAGCGAACAATCCACGTCAAAATTCCTTCTAGAATCATCTAGAATTAACCCAAAGTGAGTTTTTTAAGATAAAAATTGTGCCTTTTAACTTTCACAGGGGTACGCACCCTCCCCTTTACATACAGAGCGTATAAGTACGCAGGTACTCTGAACAAAGGGTGCGGGCCCGCAGGCAAAAGTGAGAGAAAGTGCGGAACCAGATTTACATTGCTTTTTGATGTCTTTCTCTCATTTTCAAAGCTTATTTTGAAGAGCTGAGGTCTGAGACTTGCTTAGGAGGTCAATACAAGTGATGATAGACCCATACTGACTGCAAATAATCAAGGTGACGATATTTTTGTGTAACAGAAAGGGAAACTAACAAAACATGTATTGACTTTCCTTTAATTGATATGTGTAATGCTCAATAATTAAAGATTGTGTTTCAACGATCCCTGTGAGAGTGAAATTGAAAGATTGGAAATCAAATACAATATCAGCTAATTCAAAGTATAATAACATGTTTCATTCAATAATGTTCGTGTTCGACGCATTAACACTATAATATAAGTGTTTTAGAATTATTAATAATATTGAATTTTATTATTCCCTTCCAAAGGCCTTGATCATCATAACTTTCCACAAAGTAAGCAACCTTGCATGAGTATTTTCTTGGATGTTACCCTACAATCTAGTATTTAAATAACTCAAAACATAGAAAATACATTCCATCTTGAAAATCAATTCAATATCAAGAATATTGTTAACTTGTAAATAGTACTTTTGTAAGTTTACTTGTAATTTTTTGAAATTAAGTTGATTTGCATTATAAATGGGTATCTTCGATAGAAGTCGAAACCCTTAATTTGCTAAGTATGAATCGCTGAGAAAATGTCTTGAATTGACTATTTATTAGAGTTACTAAGTACTCTAATACTTTCCACTATCAACAATATCATAAAAGTCAAAAAGTAATTCTTGTTGTGGTTCTAACATGTTTACAAGATTAATAGGAAAAAATTAAGTTTCTTAAACTTGAGTCTCAACTCCAGCAAGATGAGTTACAAACAAAAAAAATCAACATTCTGAATTAATCCTTATTTTGAAAAAAAAAGTTGTTTGATTTTGAGAAAGATTCCTATCAACATCCAACACATGATCATATTAGTGATGCCGCTATAGAAGGATATTCAAATAAATATAAAATTTGTCATAAACAAGTCTTGCTTGCACTTCCCAAGCACATTATCATATCATGGGATGAAATAATCAATAATAAGAGTTGAATGGGTCTTGGATATGAAAATTAAGTGACCTTTCACATTCTAGGTTATTTCAAACCAATTAAATTCCAGAGTGATGGATTCATTCAAGAAAAAATATCTTCACCTACTTTAGTTTAAAATACTAAATGCCCACATTGTCATCAAGTTGGCCACATGGAGGATCAATGCTTAGATATCCATCCTTGTTAGCATTTTGTAAAGCATAATCAACATTCATATAGACATTTCAAACATAAGAAACCTGCAAGAGTAAATAATTACTATGGGTCGATTAATTTTTGGCAATTGTCATCAACAACCAAGAAGATATGTCGATCATACTTAAGATTTCATTCTTGAATATTGAAACATCTCAAAGGGGAAATAAACACATCTTCTTACCTTGTATCTAATATGGGGGATAATATCAGTAATTGTTAGTTAGGCTTTAAGTTTTAAAGTCCTATCAATAAAGCAAGAATAAGTAAGCCTGAACCACAACTAGAATTAAATCCAATAATCATAGCTATAGTTAGAGTCAAAAGCACATTCCATGAGCATGATTTGGTTTTTGGTTATCCCAAAACAACCATTCAATTCATGGTCTTCCTTAAGCCACAATTTGGTAGAATACTTACAACTTCTTCTATACATGAGTTTTTAGTTTTCTTTAAACTACCATTTGAGAGCACTTCATTTTGCAAAAGACATAAAAATCTAGCTAAATATGAAATGTTTCAAGAACTATTGAGTCTTCAAGCCAAGTTCTAAAGTTTGTGGTCATCCTTAGACCACCATTTAGTAGAAGGCACCATCTTTTGTTGTCCATTTGGTTTGTGGTCATCCCAAAACAACCAAATTCAAAGAGCACATTCACCAATTAATAATTTTCCAATTCTATATTTTCGTGCTTTGCTTGGTCTCACGCACACCCTTTGGGATTAAGATGGGAAATGTTGGAAACCCATCCTTAGGGGCTATGGTAAATTGTATTATTCATTTGAGAAAGAATGTGAAGAGTCACAAGTGAATATGACTAGCCATTACGAGTCCAAGAGGCCTCTTGGGAGATGAATCCTAAAGTCATATGATAATGTATTGATGTGTATTAAGTGGGCCTAATGGTTAATAGCATGTGTTTCCTCCTAAGAGTTCACATGTTCAAATACAAAGGAAGGTAGAGTATGTGCACCTATATAGACTTGAGTAGTCAAATCACTATGTGGAGGTGGGCCTATTACACAGTATTTTGTCACACCTCATATCCACTTCCTATTCCATATCCCGAAGTGCCAAAACATTGACTATTGTGCACCATATCTATCATGATATAAAAACCAAAATCTCCCAAAAGAATCAAAGGAAAACTGCCTTGAATGCATTCTTAGAAGGTTAACTAAAAACCTAAATTTTAGCATCAGTATGTTTTACTCCATTGTCTGTCCATGTTGATGGAAAGTTGTAAAGTTATACACTAGCGCTACTAGCACGAATTTTGATATGAAAACCCATGTTGAACGTCTTCTGGCATGTTTTCCTAAAATTGGAGGAGAAGCTTCATGCACTAGAACCTTTGAGAACAGTGAGTTGGATATTGGTTGTTGTTGATATGGTCGAGCTCTCCCATTTGGACCTCTTGATCTTATCATCATGGACTTTCCCCTTGAAATGTGGACCTTCCTCCCTCTTTTGTGGATCCCTAACTCCCTCTCCCTTCCTATAAAATTCACTCCCTTCCATCCCCAAATGGTTGGTCATTGATTGATGCATCCCTGTGTTGAGATTATGCTTACATGCTACCCATTCTAGCTTGGAGAACGATTTCTTGAAGAGTCTTTGCTTGGACTTGGACATCCACCAAAAGGAGGTCTCCAACATCAAGGCATAGGTTGTATACTTCCACTTTTAGATTATTAATATATAGATCTGATGTTCACTTTCCATAATTGTGTAAATTTTTATGCTTTTATCTTAATACTACTTGATATGTTATGTAGTTTATGTTTGATGTATGCCATATATGCACTTGTATCTTGCATAGCTCTTTGATCTTCTTTCCAGGTACTTGGACATAAAGAACAAGTAAAGAGCAAGGCTTGGAACGAAAGAATAAAATTCATCTCCAAAGGACTGAGTGATTAGCATCAAAGTGAGGTAGGCCACTCCTTCTCTCTGCATTTGTTAAACATAATCTAGGAAAGTGTATGTTAGTTTGTTTAGTTTGTTGCTAGACCCACTCATTGGGCTAAAGGGATTTCCTTTGTCCACATAGGGGATTTATCTTCACAACAAACCGGTGACTCCATTGGGGAAGCTATAGCCTTTTCATCCTCTTTTTCCATCTGATCTCTTGATCAGTTTGACCGACCATCGAGTTCTCAGTTACTTTAAGTTTGTCTAGGTATGCACAATCACTGATTTATACCTTATAGTTCTAAGTCTAGTGTTTGAAAAATCTTTTTTATTTTTCCCATATTCCTCGCTCAACTGAAATTTTATCAGTGACAGCTTCGCTAAAAGCACCTTTTTTCCCTATACAATCACGTTGGAAACCCTGTCTTCCACTCTTTACCCGCGCTAAAGACCATCATGAGTTTTGCTATGAAAAGTAGTGTTGACAACATGGGTTTTGCTATGAAAAGTAGCGTTAATGAACCTGTTAACACGAGTTTTTCTACATAAGTAGCGATGATCCTTGAATGTGAGAATTTTAAGGGTTTCTTTGTCAAAATCCAGTATGTCATGGTCCCCGAGGTCTTTTCCCATCTTGTATTCTTGGATTTGTTATTGTTTTTGATTGATTGTCTTGATTAATTTGCAAAATTCATCTCATTCGCTTTCAAGTGAAATCTGATTGAGTTCTAGGGTTTCTAGTCAATTGGTCATCACTTGCTACTTGTTCGTGTCATTGAGATGCTAGTTTTGTTGATTGATTGAGTGTTGTTTTCTGCAGAAATCATTGAAAACATTGTTTTGCATTTGTTTTAGCTTATCTTTCAAAATTTACTTTTCGTAAAAATGCATTTGATTAGTTGCATGAGTTATTTTTTTGAGATTCATCATTGAAAATAGATCAAAATTTTCGGTGATTGAAAGATAAAAACTATATTAGGTGCATCAAATCATTCAGAATTAAACGAAAAACATAATTCATATAAGTGCATCTTAGTAAAGTAAAATCATTTTTCTTTTGAAAAAGTTGCATTTAGGATAGTGGAAAGTGAAAATCATTTTTACTTTTGGCATTGCATTTGGAAGATGAAAGTGAAAGTTAGTGAAAGGCATTTTACTTGATGCATTTTGTTTTATGTGTTATTGATTGAAATTTCTTCCCTTGATTATTCTAGCTTTCTTTGAAACATAATTTTTTCCTTTTCTCATATAGTTGCATCTTAGGCGTTCAAGGGACATCGTTTTGAGCCCAAAATTGAAACATAATTCAAGAAAAACATTAAATTTACTCAATAAACCTAATGATCATTTATAACTTAATGCAAACATTTAGAGGTCTAGGCTAGAGACGTGTTCCGATGTCTATAAACCTAGCAGTTGTTGTTATTTGCCAACATTGTATCCCATGGGTGAAATCCTGTTCCATGTATGGAAGTATATCGAAGGTTCTCTAGTACTCTTGGGTATATCAGATGCACTCTAGTATGGAAAGTATATGGGAATGCTCTCACTGAATGGTTATGCATTAGACAATGCTAACATGGACTTGTGCTACCCCGTACAATCGAGTATATATTGGGAGACCCCACTAGGTTGCTATCCTTTAACCACAAGTAACTAAGTCATCTACCTTGTAGACATGATACACCAAACACATCATTTGGGGAGATCAAACGTCATACATTAAGTCCTTGGTTTCGGCTAAGATGTTTATAGCGGTTCATGGATACTTGGTAAACACTTTTGCCTAGTTAGCCCTTTTTAATTTATTTGTTGTTAATTTCTAAAATTATTTGACCACAGAACGACATCCTTCCTGTGGAAATGCTCCTTAGTAGATCTTAGGTTGATATTGATGTAAATGTTTCCTAATTCTACCAGCCAAGGAAACCCCTATGACGAGAATCTTAGTCCTTTCCCTTTTGGAAATATTGGTGCTCCCTATATGCAATCACTGTCCATTCCTGGATTGACCATTGGTCTGCCAATTTGGTTACTTTCTACCTCGGTGATTCTGAGTGTCTAAACTTCTTTTCAACTAAGTTCTCCTCCACCTGAACCACATCAACCTCATGTTGATCCTAAATTTGACCCCTCACCCTCTTCACCTCTTTCCTCACGCTATTCTTCCTCTTCTCCTGGTGAACTTCTAGATTCTAGTAACTAGGAAGCTAAGAAGAAGAAGAAGAAGATGAAGAATAAGAAGAAAAATAAGAAAAGGGGAAACCAAGAAGCCAGTGCTACATATGCAACTGGTGTAGAAAAATATTCCAACCTACCCTGGAAAGTAAAATCCTCTTGCATGTTATGTAAGGGTGACTACCTTCTTCAAAATTGTCCTGGTATTCCTAAGGTCTTAGAAGTGTGGTCCATAGGTTCACATCAACCTTTGTCATCATCCTCTGGAAATCATGCTGGTGATAAACCTTCAACTAGGAAATCCCATGGGAAAAAGGGGAAAAGTCAAATTTCCATGTAAGTTGTGTGAAAGTAATCATCCCATTCACCTTTGTCCCCTTCTGGATGAGACTTCCAAAGAGTTGGAAAACCTTACAGCTTCCCAAACTCATATTTTGGTTTGTTATCGAAATATTTCCCCTAATCCTTCACTAGTTGATCAAGTGACTGATAAAAATACATCTGGGGTCAACCCTACTCTCTCTGAAAGTGAGTCTCGTGAGTCCATTCTCAACCAACTATTGGTTAAGAAAATGGTAGACTTGGCTCCACCTTCAATTAATTGTACCTTTCCAGTAGAGAGTGAACCTCAGACTGCTTAGGTTCTTCTGGTTTTTTCAGTTTCAAATGAAATGGAGGGGAATCCTCCCATTCTTGAGGTGCATGAGAGTGGTTCTCCTATTCCTATAGTGCAAGAGGGAAACTCTCATATTCCTACCACACCCCCTCCAAGTAGTTTAGTCACTTCTTTTTATTGGAGTCGACTGGCAGGATATCATCTTCCTTCTTATGTGTCTTTCTAGATTACAGTACAAGATTACAATATAGCCATACCTAGCATATTCATAGACGAGGGCACATCTGTTAGCATTCTGTTCTCAACTGCTTGGAAATCTTTAGGTTCTCCTCAACTTGTCCCCATCATCCATAATCTATTAGCTTTTAACAGAGCAACCAGTCAGCCGTTAGGGATCCTTCCTAAGTTGCCCATTACTTTGGAAGGTAAGACTGTCTATATAGACATGATGGTTGTCCAAGGCTCGTTGGATTTTAATATACTCCCTGGTCGTGACTATTTATCATGTCATCACAGCTCTTGTCTCTTCTCTCTTTTGTGTGATGTGTTTCCCGCGTGAAGGAATAATTGTGATCATTGATCAACTTTCATTCATTGGTCCTGAATCAACTCCCAATCAACCATCATCCCTAAATGGATCTTATATGAAAATGGTATCACCCCTTCCACAGGTTAATTACATTTCTATCTATTCCATGCCCACATCAACTAATGATCTAGTCAATGATATAGTGCATCATGTATTGGGGGCATTGGGGCTTGATTGTTCCATTGGATCCTTGGACCTGTATCCCTTCCAAGTGTTGTTTTCCCATCTAATGAGAACCTCTTAGAAGCCATGGCCTCTTTGTGTCTGTGATTAAGTGTTTCGAGTAAAGTTTCTATTCTTATGTCAAGCTCATTAAAAAATGAAACAAGGGCCATGACAATAGTTCTTTTCCTATGTCAACCTCATTAAAAAATGAAATAGGTCCCTATGAATAGAGTTCCTTTACTTTTGTCAATCTCGTTAAACAATGAAACATGGTGTCATGAGCCTGGTTCCTTTCCTTTGTCAATCTTGTTAAAAAATGAAACAATCCCCTTCCAATTCGATTCTTTGTCTAGATCTCATAAATTCCCTGTCGAGTCTTTCACTTGATCTCGTAAATGAACCTTCATTCCATCTAGCTGTTAGTAACCAGTATTTTGCTTAGGTGAATGAAATGAATCTTGGGGGGTATGTAACCTCGAATTGAGTCATTATGCTAGGGCATGCAAACTTATCTCAATCATAGTTTATCTTTGTTTCAAGCTTGTGTAAAAATGAAACCAAACCCAAGCATATTTTGTTTCTGTTTCAATCTTGTGTAAAAATGAAACCAAATCCAAGCATAGTTTTTGCCCATGTTTCAAGCTTGTGAAAAACTGAAGCCATCTTCAAGTATACTCAAGCATAATTTCTCGTGTTTCAAGCTTGTGTAAAAGTGAAACCATTCCCAATTTACATTTCTGATTATAATTTTTATCATCCGACTTTTGCGAGATGAGCCTTGTTTTTTCCATTCCATGCCACCATCTCTTTGACCGATCATTCGCTTTCACTTGGTTATTTTACCTTTGCCTAAGGAACATCTGCGATGAGTGGTATTATTGGCCAGCCTCTTGAGCTTTACATGTTTTGAGTAGTTCCATAATCACCGGAACCAGTTGGTATCCTTTTATAACACTCATTCCTCTAGGAGGAGTCATCTCTCAACCCTTTTCTAGACTCTCGAAATATGAAAATATTGTTGAGCATTTATCTTTTCGAAATCGTAAAAGTAAATGAAAATATGTCTATTATGTATAAGTTTAACCCTTTTCCAGATTGAGATAGGCTATTTTACTAAAAAGGAATACCTTAGTTGAACATGGCTAAGAGGTTCTCGTGGATGTTGTTTTCTACCTTTTTGGGTTCAAGAAACAATTTACGAAAAGGAATTTTTGGAGTTTTCTTTTTCACTTCTTTTTCAAACTCTCTAAACATGAAAAAATGTCAAGTTTCACCTTTGTCAGACTCGTAAAACATAAACAACGTAGGACTTGTCACCATGATGAGACCGAGCTTCTCCTTTCTAGGACTCATAAAACTTACTAGGATGGATTCATCCAAAGGATGAACTTATATGGCAAGAATATGTTATCCCCTTCAAGTTTGTGATAAAAAATATATGGGGTACTTGCCAGAAATGGTGGGGGAAAAGTGAAAGTGATCATCTCTTGTATTTTGTAAAGGCAACATATCGCTCTTTAACAAGACACTCATCTATTGCTTGTGTTGGGTTTAGTACATCCTCACTTGGTCACTTGCCTTAATGGGTTTGGGAAATCTATTTTGCCTTTCATTTGATTATACCACTTCGCAATCATGACCCCTGATCCTATGTTGAGTCAAATGTTGCCAAACTCCAAATTTGTGATGTTGATATGTTTAAGAGAAGTCCTATCTAGAGTTCTTTACCGCTTATACATTGTTTGACTTTCTATCACAGTCTTGGATCACACTTATATACTCTACTACATCCTTTTGTTTCGTGTAGATGATGTGGGATTCATTATGGTCCTCCTTTGACAAATCACTTACTGTTGACTTCAGCTCATTATCTAGGAAGATTATCTAGAAACTCCCATCCAGTACCTTAGAGCTTGCATGCCTCAATGGAAAGTTCTTCGCGTTCAACGACAGGTTTACATCATTGAGAGCCATTGTCATTATCGGTGGTTTCTCTCATACCTCTTAAAGGTTTACATCATTGACTGATAATCAGGTGGTTTTCTATTATGTTCAACTTCGACACATCTGTTCACATGTTCGAATTCGTACATTGATTGGGTTGAGATGGAGTGCAAGAGCCTGGATTTTTTCTGATAAAGTCGAGGTTGCATTGGGTTATGAGTTATTCATGATTGTACACATTTTTACCATGGGTCCATATTCGCAATCCTTTCTATTTTGGATGGTTGCAACTATACCGTGGATCCATACACATGATCCTTTCTACTCAGATCACTACATCCATACCACATATTCATGTATTATTAGATGCCTATTCATGTATCGTTAGGCATGATCATCATAAATGTTAGATATGTATATGTATGTGTATATGTATATGTATATGTATATGTATATGTATATGTATATTATTGATTTGTAGGTCTCCTAAAGATGTTGTTCTCGTCCTTGCACTGACTTGTAAAGCATCTCAACCATCACTCCCTATTCTGCCTTCATGCTTTAGGGGGCATCTATTACATAGTATTTTGTCACACCTCTTTTTCACTTCTTGTTCCATATCCTAAAGTGCCAAAACATTGATTACTGTGAAACATATCCATCATGATATACAAACCAAAATCTCCCTAAAGAATCAAAGGAAAATTGCCCTAAATTTGTTCTGAAGAAGGTTAACTAAAACCTAAATTTTAACATCATCGCATTTTACTCCACTGCCTTCCCGTGTTGATGGTATGTTTCATAGTTATATAATAGGACTTCCAACACGGGTTTTGATATGAAAACTTGCATTGAACCTCTTCTGGCAAGTTTTCCAAAACTGGAGGAGAAGCTTCATACATTAGAACCTTTGAGAATAGCGATGTGGATATTGGTTTTTTTTATATGGTCGAGCTCTCCCATTTGGACCTCTTGATCTTATCATCATGGGCTTTCCCCTTGAGATGTGGATGTTCCTCCCTCTTTTGTGGGTCCCTAACTCCCTCTCCCTTCCTATAAATTCACTCCCTTCCATCCCTAAATGGTTGGTCATTGATTGTTGCATCCCTATGCTGAGATTATGCTGACATACTACCCATTCTAGCTTGGAGAAGGAGTGCTTGAAGAGTCTTGTCTTAGACTTGGACATCCACCAAAAAAAGGTCTCCAACATCAAGGCATAGATTGTACACTTCCTTTTGTAGCTTATTAATATATACATCTGATGTTCACTTTCCATAATTGTGTAAATGTTTATGCTTTCATCTAAACACTCCTTGGTCTATTAAGTAGTTTATGTTTGTTGTATGCCATATATTCTCTTGTATCTTGCATAGCTCTTTGATCTTCTTTGCAGGTACTCGGATGTAAAGAACAAGTAAAGAATGAGGCATGAAACGAAAGAATCAAAGTCATATCCAAAGGACTGAGCGATTAGCATCAGATCAAGGTAGACCACTTTCTCTCTCTGCATTTGTTAAACATAAGCTAGGAAAGTGTATGTTAGTTTGTTTAGTTTGTTGTTATACCCACTCATTGGGCTAGAGGGATCGCCTATGTCTACAAAGGGGATTTACCTTCACAACAGGGCCCCTTATCCCACAAATAAGGGGGTATCATACACCAATTTTGTGTTTATCTTGACCATGGCCTTAAAATTAAATTATTATTATTAAGAAGGAAAGAGACAACACTTGTTTATCTAAATTTCATTTTCCACTTTTTTGTGTCCAACCTAGTGGATTAGAAACCTTTAGCAATGTTGGCATCTTTTAAAATTGTTAACTAAGTTATATGACATACCTTTCTTAACTAAAATAATTATTGGCTCTTTCTAAAATCATTAATTGTGAGGTGCATGAGAAACCTTTCCTAACAAAAATAACTATCATTGTAAAGTTCATCTCAAGTTAAATGCCCTTTCCTAGTATATTATTAACTTTTTAAGATTGTATCTTGGGCATTTAGGTGGACTAATTGTTCTTCTCCCCAATTGGATTCAATTCCCACAAGTGAAATGTGGCTTATTGTGCTAAGGCTAGATGGGTAAACACCCTTTAGAATAGAGGTCAACTATGGTGTGCCTTGGGATGCCTTAACCCCTACTAAGTCACAAATTATTGTTATATCTAGTTTGCAAACTATTGAATATACTTTTGGGTTATAGTGACAACCAATAGGTTTGATCCCAACTTAACATATATAAATCCAATGAGTTATCACTTCCCATGGTTAAAAATAAGAATATGTTGTGTTACACTACACTAATCGTTAGGTCATTGTTAACAAGAAATTGGAACAAAAAAACATTTTCCATCTCACGCTTGGCAAATGAACAATTTTGAAGAAATTCCACTTTGTGTGTCACTTATGTTATTTTCCTTGCTAATGTTGTTTTCCAATTTTCAAATGTAGTCAATTATTGTTAGTTTTAAGCTTACATAGGAATCCATATCCACCCATCTATGTCATCTATCCTTTACTAATTTTGAGACTCTTCCCATTGTTAAATATAGAGATCATCTTCTTGTATTGAATATAACAGATATATATATATCTATTTTTTTAATTTTTTTTTGTTATGTGGAATCTAGACTCATTCGTGATTTGGGTTAGACTAGGAATTCCACATGGTGTCGAAGTGGGTGCTTCCTACCCCGCTTACTTGTGTGAGAGCAATTCAACTCCCATTTCTTAGTTACTCGATTTTGGAATTGAAGATCAAGTTTTTTGGTTCTCTTTAGTCTTGATTGTTCCTTTGATTTGTTGATATACATGGGGTACCTCACCTTCTTATTATAAATTTGATGCTTCAACCACAAATAATATCCTTAGTGATCTCTCACTACCTCTTTTACAAATTGTATCAATTAGTTTTGATTGATTTAATATGCCTTCCAATTAAGTTCACAATTTTGTTATTTGTTGGAAGATGATTTGAAGTCATCTCTCCATAGCGAATTTGGTTATATCCTTGAAACCTTAGATGTTTGCATATATTCCCTTCAACAATATGGGTGGTCTTTCCAAAAAATATGTGTGTGTGTGCCAACTTATCTTAATATGTTGTATCTCTTCCTTCATCTCACTATATTAAACGACCTCTCTCATGGAGTAGATAAATTGTAGATTTCATATTTCCATTCCTCTCATGGTTCCTCTAGCTTCCTCCAGTCATCATTGGGGTACAATCTCATGCCACACAGTTTCTCCTTTTCCCATTGGCTTCTAAAACTTTTCATCTTCATAATTGATTCAAATCATGATCACCATCTATCCTATCTAAATGAATTTTTGTCTCTTTGCCCTATTTTAGCTTGGCTTTTGATCGTTTTTTAGCCTTAGCCCTTGGCTTGTAAGGTGTGTCTCATTGCATTGTTTAACACCCTTAGAACTCACAATAGGAACTATTATCAACAATTTTTATTTGTGTTGATTTTGTAGGTGACTTCTTACATAATGAATTGCATGTTGTGGTGTCTTTAGAATTGAATAAATTTCAATATAGTGATCTCTTAGTGACCTTTGTCCTCGAGTTTGAATGTGGAGCCTATTTTGTATTCTATTTAGGCTTCATGCATTTATTAGTTGCACAATTATTAGGGCTATTTATGGTTTGTTGCTACACAATTTTGCAACTTTCCTGTGATAGTGGAATTGGTACATGGGTTGTGTATTAATGATGAGACAATGGATCCATTCTCTTGTCTTTGCATGTGAAGAATTTTATGTGTTTTGGAGGTTTATGGCATTATTGTTTGCGTATTTATTGTATTTTGGAGGTTATTGATATTGTTTTTTTCACAACTCTTCAATGAATTAACCATTTTTTGTGTTGTTTGAGACAATGACAATAGCATTTTTCTCTCTTTCCAGTGGTTGGTTGCATATCACATTTGATGCCTTTTTGTGATTCTTGTTTTTTCCTGTGGAATGGATAAATTAATAGAATTGATTCCTCACTTGTACATGGATACCTATTGTGGGCTTGTTTGTTAGGACCTATATTGTTTTTCCATGATGGCCTTTATTTTTAGTACATCTCTTTTTGCACATTGAGGGTGAAAATATCCTTAGTACCACCAAGAATTTATGCCCATGATTAGCCTTGTTTTGCGGGACTTAAAACTAGTCACTTTAGAGTGTTTATTGCAAGTTTGTTCAACATCATCATCACATTCAAATAGTTCCTCCACACTCTTTCCATCATGCTCACCTAGTTCACCATTGTAGGAGATGGTGTGCAACGCTTCTTTGAGTGATTATTTATGCTTCATCATGTTGTTCAACATCAATTATTTATAAGATTGAGAATCATATAGAGCATCAATTCCTATTTTGAATCAATAGTTGCAACAACTAGTAACCCATGCACTCTAACTAAATGAATTGGCATACATAATGACATTCTTTTTATGATGTTTTTAACGATTGTATGTGAGTAGCTGACTAATTGTTTTTGAGTTGGGACTCATTTTAGACAACTAGTCTCTTTGGTTGAGAATTTTGAAATTTTCACTTTGGATTTTTGCATGGCCTTTGATGGCATTGACAACTTGGGGTTACTTGGCCCTCTTTAAAATTTTGGCCATTCTTCTAGTTTGGACCTTTCAACATTTGTAGGTCTCATCATTTTTTTTATGGTTGATGGTGGTTGCTTTTGTTTGAAACCTTTGTTTTGGTTCCCCACCAACACCTATTTTTGGAAATCATTTGTGTTGTCGTTGTTGGTATTTTCCATTCTCATTATTTTATAAATCAACCTCTTATGCTTTATAATTCAACCATGTAATACTCCCTCCTACCCCCTTGGCCTATTTTGGGTTGTGGGAGGTGTTACTTGTTTAATTGACCCAACCTCCAATGTTTTTTATGAAGGTGGGATTAGCCAATTTCGTTTTCTCAATGTCTGCAAAATTTAATTTTGACACTGCTAATGAGCTCAACTCATCAAGTTCTTTCCAACAATATAAAATTTACCTTGATTTGATTCTCATGCCAAATTTTATACTGGTTAAAATATTTCCAATAAGAATGGTCCATGTTGGTTTATGGATCTCTACATGGTACTAATACAGTCACTTACCCATCCACTGGGTCACTTTCCCTGGGACGAGTTGTGCTGGGGTATGAAACTGCATCAACCAAAATAGCTAGTAGCACGGACCCCTCCAACAATGGTTTTCAAATTTGGGGAAGGGTGGTCCCTTAATTAATCTTAGTTGTCGATTGGAGATGGGTGGGTTGGTGATAATCCCAACCTTTCCCCCCTACTTTTTAAACATCAACCATGATGGGTACCCCTCATTCAATCTCGACCATCGATCTCTAGGCCCACTCTATGCTTAGTTCCTTTGAAAAAAATGGGTGGCTTGGAGACCCATAAGCCCATTAGGATCCACCCCCAAGCTACAACATCTTAGCATCAGGTTCTTGACCTCCCCTCTACTTCAACCTCAACTAGAAAACACTGAGGTCCAATGTATGAGATCTAAGAGTAGGGTCTACCCCCAAGACACATCACCTGAATCCATGTCATCTTATCATCAGATTCTTGACATTCCCTCTACTCTAACCTAAGGAGGAAACGTCAAGGTCTAAGGTCTGAGATCTAAGATCCTTGGCTTACTTTATTATACTATGTGCCTAAGGTAGATCGCACTAGCCCATGTCATCTTGGCATCTCATCATCAAGGTTCTTCACCTCCTTTTTCTCTAACCTCAATTGGAAATTTTCAAGGTCTAAAGTCTGAGACACGAGATGGAGCCCACCAATCCACATTATATTGACACCTTATCATCATGGGTTTCCTTACGTCCTTGCACACATAGGTTCTGTGGCTAATGGTTGATATCATATTATCGACATCAGGCCTCCCTACAAAAAGGTTCACATAACTACCCGGTGGGTCTGATGGAGCCCATGGGTCATGGTTCCAATGGGGTGAGGTTCCCCCTCATCCCATCAATGTTGGGCTTCTCCCATATGGTTATATGTATATACTGTTGATCATTCTACCTCGTTGGTTCTAAAAACTAGTAGAAGAACCAAGTAGGGGTGTTCACCAAATCAGAGAAGGTCAATTACCCCGAGCCATATTCTTTGTGTATTGAGGCTCAAACCCCAAGGTCTTGAAATTTCAAATCCATTATCAATGTTGCATGGGGAGTAATGTACTCTTTAATCCATTTTTTTTGGCCTCTACTAGATTGGTCGAACTTATTTAGAGGTGTTTAATAAACCAATTGAACTAACATGAAATACTCCATACTCCATAAATGCTCAAGAGAGCTGCAATCTAGCTTTTAAACCATAAGAAAAATTTGAGCATTAAAACCATAATATTCTTTAGCCACAACAATAACATGAATGTGCATTAACCCACCATTTATCACATTATTTATGAACTAAGTATTTATCGTCACAACATAGTTCAAGCATTCAAGGCTAACAAAGATACATGAGGAATTGCAAATCCTCTAGTAAAACAACATAGGTCCATTGAGTGAATAACCTATTACATTCCTTAGTCATAAAAATCAAGTGAAGGAGCATAAGCACATGATTAACACATCAACCTTAAACACAATATTGGATATCATATTCCAATCATTCATCATATCCATAGAAAAAATATATTTCATGCCAATTATGCTCATTATATTGAAAAACACCATTCAAGCAACCTTTGACATTCAAGGATATGCAAGAGCTTATACTAGACATATGAAATGAATGAAACATCACCTTTAATAACTCAAAGATATAATTTCAAAATACTTATTTGAGTATGTTAAGATGGCTGGAAACAAAAGGAGGGACTTCAACTTTCCACCCAACCATAGGCTAGCTACAGTACAACATTATTCTAACTAACCACCCTCTAGTTGGATCCAAAGTCTAAGGGGATGATTGCTCAAGGAAAATTCACACCAAATCTTGGTAGACACCCACGCGAAGGTGTTCAATATCTTGGTGGTTTAACAACTTTTCTCTTTTAGTAAGCACCAAAATGACTCACTTACTCTTTGAGTCCAATCACAAGGCTTCACCCAAAGTTTGGATGGGTTATTTCTCAATTATAGGTATTTGAATCCACTGGTTAGGTGGTTTCACAACTGTCTTTTCATAGTGAACATTGCAGGGGTTTGTAGTCCACTATTTAGGTGGTTTAAAAACTCTCCAACAAGCACCACAATGGCTCATATTTCCCTATCCAAGTGGTTTAAAACTACACATCAAGCACCATAATGATTCATTTTCTTCTCTCAGTTCCATCATCGGGCTTCACCCAAGGTCCAAATGGGGTATTTCTTAGTTGTAGGAAATTGAATCCACTATTTCATTCGTTTAACAATTATGTTTGCATAACAAGCACCATAGGGGTTTGTTATCCTTTGTATAGGAGGTTTAACTTCTCTCCAACCAACACTGCAATTACTCATATTACTTTGTCCAAGTGCTTTAACAGCTACATAACAGGCACCATAGTGATTCGATCATCCACTAAGCCTCTCACTGACCATTCAATACTAGAAACATAGCCTGATGGATTTAAACATGTCAATATATGGAATATCACACTAATCATTGAGCATTGTGCTCATCCACAACTCTAGCACTGCTCAGTTTTCATGCTTAGCTCCAATTTCTCCCTGCTCTTTCTTTGCGAACAATGTTTTCTCTCTTCTAACATGTTCTTTCATCAATCTCCTTGTCTTCCCGAGGTAGTCATCCCCAACCTTGATCCATGAGAGAAATGGGATGGCCGCAATCCTCTGCCCATACTTCCCAATCCCATCTCTTCATTTCTCTATCAACACAATTGGTGAATCGATCAACATGGGTTCCAAGAATTTAATGCAAGTTTTCTCAAGGTTATTAACGACACAAAACCAATCTTCCTCTAATTCCATCTCATAAACAATATGTTAGGCATTAGCTTTCCTAATTTTCAAGTGAGTCCAACTATTAAATTTAGGTTGGGTTCATGGCCTTCAAGGCATGCAAACAAGCAAGCTTCCTTCAGAAAATGGATCTATAAGGCAGTCCTTCCTTCATCTGTTAGATAATTAATTTTAAATAATTGGTTTCAAAATCTCAATCAACATATCATTCAGTCGTGTATTTCCATGTTGGTAGCATACTCATAATCTCATATTACACAAACAAAGGAAAAGTGAGGGATATTAGAAACCCCACCCCCTTAGAGGAACACTATCCTTTATGTTTTAAAAACAAATAACAAAAACAAAAACTAAGATTTATAATTACAACTCTTACATCAATGACATCTTCCATGTCTTGAGTTTCCATTTTAAGCCATGTCATTTATAATCCATAGTCTAGTCACCTCTAGATCGTCTAACATTCCAACACATTCCATCCTTCTTGTCCATTGCTCCACATGGAATCCATAGAGAATAATTCAACTCATTGTCTTCTTGAACACACCCAATGCATTGGATTCCAGTGTCACCTCAGTGGTCTAGTCCCTAGGGTATTCAACTCCACTATGCTCTCGCTACACTACTCTAATATCACCTTGTAATCAACATCATCTATCCTTGTCGGATAGTTCATCAACTCACCAATACTCATCTCTATGGTTATCCTTGGCCTCCTTTTCCTCCACAAGTAATGATTTTAGCTCAATGTCTGCATTGAAAATGACCCCTTGTGCTCACATCCCAGTGAGCATGTGACATATTTCTTCTCCCATCAGCTACTCACCCTTCCTAGCCTAGGAAACCTCCATTATGGGTGGTCTACATGTCTTAGGGTTTTCTAGCATGGGTCCCCATTAGCTACTCATCTTTTCGAGCCTAAGCAACCCCTATTCTAGCTATTCTACTTTTCCGATCATTTTCCTGCATGGGGTAATTGTTAGAGTCTTATAATCAAGTGTCAAATTGACATGTTTTATTATATTGTGCATGAAGTCTTATAGGAAAGTTCTTGTCTAGTGTGCTCCATTGCATTTCTTGTGGAGTCTTAGTCAAGGTGTCGGTTATGGATTACTCCTAATGAGGTATTGAAAGTGTCATAGGGATGCAATGCCACCATGATGGTCTTGTTCCTAGGATCCTTGCTCTATCATTCCACTTGTGTCACAACAATTAGTTCCTATGATATCAAAGAATTTCAAATCAATTTTCTTTTTTAATTGCCCAATTGTGCTTCATTTAGAAGCCAAATCTCATAAACATGAGACTTTTAGCCATGTTGTTGCGCTCCCTTGTAGATGGTGATATCATGACATGGTTGCTTCTATCTCACACCCCATTCCAACACTCTACCCGCAATATGATCTTTCAATCAACCAAACAATTGTCAATGTTTATACATACAATCTTTTTATTGCAAAAAACACAAAATCCTAAAGTGATCTCAGAATTATTCCACATATAAAAATTCTATCACCTTCAACTAAGTTCAAATAGATTGAATGAAATTATCATGCCATTGTATATGTGTATAACATCATTCTAAGTTTTTCAAAATGCAAATCAAACATATATTCCAACAACCCAAAGGGTCAAAATTGAGAGATGCATGTCTTTAAATTCACGTGCAATTTAGATCTCCACCTCGTTTTGTAGGAATTACAAAAGTCTTAGCAATATTTTCACACTAAAGGCTTCCTTCCTTAACCATACCCCTACTCGGGCACTCATTAAATGCATGCATTAATTTAGAAACAAAAGATACCAATTTCAGTTGAAAGGAAATCTTGCCCAATTCCTTTCCTTACCTTTTTACCTTTGCATGTGTCTTTCCTTATTTACTTGGCTTCCATTACAAGAACTCTCAACTGAAGTATTTTGAAGGTATCTGACTAGATTTTAGCATACCTGATGTTGCAATATTCAATAGTCCTTGAAATGATATCAACCTCACATATTAGTCAGATCTCTATCAATTTAGTTGCTTAAAAGTTTCCATGAAATTGCATAAAGGACATTTGCATTAGGTATAAAGTTTAAAAATTCAAACATGGTCCTCTACCATATACCAAAACATGTGCAAATACATCGTTCCCTATATGTGCCATACTTGTAATTAATCCATGCTTTTCACATGTTTTCATTTTTAGAGTCAACATTCAGTCTATGTTGTTTTCAATTATTCACACAATGAATCTCATAAGCATAAGCATCAGCACATTACTTTATTTCATGTGGTAGTTAACAACAAGAGATCATTCTTGCACAATTCCCATATGAATATTCCATGTGACATGTAATCCATTAGGTAACCTCATTGTCTCATCCAAAACATAGCAAGTGTTAGTTTTTATTTACATATCATTCATTCCTTTATAATATTTTAAAAATAAAATATATATAGCAGATTTTAGGAGTTTGTGGTTGGAGTTGTTTGTTGAGGATGGAAGATCCACAAATGAGGGTTTTGTTGTAGATGTTTTGGAGCCAATAATTAGGTCCACTGTCAAGACAAATAAAATTATATATCATCCAAACACAATTTTAGTTAAGGGAAACTCCATTCTTAAGACATTTTTGTAGTTATAACATCACATCCCATCTTGTTCATATGGACCCAGTCAAGCCCTCCTTAATTGATACTTTATCTACACCTTCCCTCTAATGTAGCTCTATAACTCATCCTTCCAATTCTCATTTGGATCTCATCACATGAATAAACATATAAATTTGATTAAACATAGAAATATTTTTTCTCATTTTTTTATCAGGCTTGCACCCCAAACTTCTTTCTTGCAACAATTGTTGGGTCCCTTCCCTTTTACACTCCTATGCAAATCAACGGTCTACAAACACATCATTTTTTAGTCAATTATTCCATGCATGAGTTATGAAATCTCAATTTTACAACATGTCAAATGTATATTTAGATATTTGTAACCAATCAAACCTTTCTTAGGATTATGGTGTTTATAATTTAGTGCACAAATTGATTTTACCTATTCTGCATTCGTTTCAGTAAGGGACATAACATACTATCTTATCCACAAAATATTGTTAGAGTCATTCTTAAGGTCTACAATGACCTTATATTTCCAAAATATTTCCAAATAGATCAAGAGGAACCTTTCCACTTGAATTCCCATGCAAGTAGATTAACTTAGCTATGCAATATTAGCTAGCATATCTTACAATCATATACTCATATCATGCACTTAATTAGGCATTGAAACAATGCTTTAAGTGTGCTTAAAATTCAAGAGTCACAATCAGTAATTTTTAGAATACTTGTTTGGAGAAAGCCATTTGATTGGCAACAAACTTCTTATTTTCTCTTAGATATAGGATCTATTGCTCCTATTTTTTTCAACTGCGGGTCATTCTTAAGCTAGGCCATATGCTCCACAAATACACTAGCTTACGAAGATCTAAGTATGATACGCAACCAATATTTGAACACAACACTTGTCCCTACACTCCTCCATCTATGCTCCATATTTACACAAGGAAACTCAAGGAGAAGTAAACTCACAACATTGTCACACCATGCTTGTCAACTGACATAGGTTCCACTTGTGCCATTCTTTCTTCAACACCTCATCTTTCATGACCTTGATTCCAAAAAACTCTGTGTAGTATCTTCATTGTTTTCCAAATCATGCTATCAATTATTCCTGGTTGCATGTTCATCATTAACCACTATTAGCCATTGGAATCATGTTATGGTGACAAACTACTATGAGTTTCTTTGCATGCACATCCAGTACTGTATGCACCTAGCATATATTTATCATATCATTATTTAATCTCCATTCATTGGACATGCATATTTGAACTATTTCATTTCTTTCATTTTTATCATGCCTATGTTATTATTCATCAACATATGACAACTTATAAAAATATGGAAAAAATGCATTAAAACTAGTGGGAGATAAGTTAAGATATTCTCCTTCATAGTTATGGTTGCATCACTTGGCCATAAACTTTTGAAATTCTATTAGGTTGTTCTACAGAATTTAGTCAACATCTTATATGTTAATCATGTTATCTCTCTGCATCAAACTCATGTCAATATTCTTATCTTTATGTGTTATCACACACACATAGTTGTTAGTTAAATTTGGCATGAATATAGTAATTTATCGCCTTGGGTTGTTAGCACTAAGCATAATGATCCAAAGTTGTTCACAATATCAAAACTCATGTCATTTATTCATGCTAGAGCAAAAGAAATATTAATATTCTATCAAGGCTAGCAACCACGACATCTGAAAGCTTAAAGCCAACACGCACACACACACATATAAAACAATTAAACTATCAAAATAAATTTTATCGTTTGTGTGTGAGCCTCTTCAAATCTAGTATTTGAACCTAAGCTCTTATACCATTTTATAACACTCCCTCCCACACCCTTGGCCTATCTTGGGTTATGGTAGGTGTTACCTATTTGTTTGACAAAACCTCCAAGTTCTATTATGAAAGTGGGATCACCTTACCTCATTTTCTCAATGCCTATGGGATTTAATTTTGACACCACCATTGAGCTCAACTCTTCAAGTGCTTTCCAACAATATAAATTTTACCTTGATCCGACTCTCAAGTCAAAAGTTATACTTTTAGAATTTTCCAATAAGAAGGTCCACGCTAGTCCATGAATCTCCAGGTGGCACTGGTATGACCACTTACCCATAAATCAGGTCACCTACCCTATTACGCATCGCGCTAGGGTATGAAGCAACTTCAACCAAAACAATCGGTAGTGAAAACCCCTTCAATGTTGGTTTTTATTTTGGGGAAGTGAGGTCCCTCAATTAATCTTAGTCGTCAATCCAAGACAGGTGGCTTGGTGCTAATCCCAACTACAAAACCCCTACTCATTAAACATCGACTAGGAGGGTCCCCCCTTAATTGATCTCGACCATTGATCAATAGGCCCACTCTCCACCTAGTTCCTTTGAAAAACCTAGTGGCCCTAAGACTCGTGAGCTCAGTAGGATCCACTCAAAGCCACATCACCCCAAGCCACATAATATCAACATGCTTGGCCTTCCCTCTACTCTAACCTCAATCAGAAAATGGTAAGGTCTGAGGTCCAAGGTTTGAGATATGAAAGTAGGATATAACCCAAAGCCACATCACCCCAAGCCATGTCATCTCGGTATTGGGTTTGTGGTGTTCCATTTACTCCAACCTCAAGGGTAAACGTCGAGGTCTGTGCTCCAAGATTTGCATTTCATTTTATTATACTTTGTACCTGAGGTGGAGTTCATTGGCCCATCTCATCTTGACGTCAGGGTTCCTTGCCTCCCTCTACTCTAAACTCAATTGAAAATTTTCGAGGTATGAGGTTCGAGACTTGAGGTGGAGCCCATCAGTCCATGTCATCTCAACGCCTCGACATTGACGGTTTCCTTACCTCCTCCCACACATAAGTTTTGTAGCCAATGGTTAATGGTCGATATTGACCCATTAATATCGAGCCTCTCCACACCAAGGCTCACACAACTACTTGAGGGTTCAATGGCTTAATGGGCTCACAAGTCATGGTTTCGATGGGGAAAGGTTTTTCCTAAATCCCTAGGTGTCGACCTTCTCCCATACGCTTATATGTATATACTAGTGGTCATTCTACATCATTGGTCCTGGTGACCAATAGATGCACCAAGATGGGGTGTTCACTGAAACAAAGAAGGGTGATTTCCTCGAGCCATCTCCTTTATGTATTGAGGCTTATGGCCTTGAGGTCCTAAAATTTCAAATCCATTATCAATGCAGCGTGGGGCGTAATGTACCCTTTAATCCATTTATTTTGGCCTCTAGAAGGCTAGTTGAAATGATTCAGAAGTTTTTAATCAACCAATTTAACTAACACGAAATACTCTAGACTGCATAACTTCTCAAGAGAGATACATTCTAGATTTTAAACCATAAGAAAAATCTAATCATTAAAACCATCACATTCTTTAGCCACAACAATAATATGAGTGTGCATAAACCCAACATTTATCACATTATTCATGAAATAAGTATTTATCAGCACAACATAGTTCAAGCATTTAAGGTTGAAAACAACACATGCGGAATTGCAAACCCTCGAATAAAACAACATAAGTCCACATAGTGAGTAACCTATTATATTCCTCAGTCATAAAAATCAAGTGAAGGAGCACAAGCACATAGTTAACACATCAACCATAAACACAATATTGGATAGCATAGTGCAGTCATTCATAATTTCCATAGACATAAGAGATTTCGTGCCAATGATGTGAATAATAGTGAACGTCATGATTCAAGTATCCATTAACATTCAGTGATATAAAATAATTTATACCAAACATATTAAATGCATGAAACATCACATTCCATAACTCGAAGATAAAACTGCAAAAGACTTATTTGAGTATGTTAAGGTGGATGGAAACTGAAGGAGGGATTTCAAATCTCCACCCAAATATACGCCAATTACACTACAACTTTCTTACAGTTGACCACACTCTAGCCACATCTAATGTCTAAGAGGATGCTTGCTAAGGGAAAGTTCATACCAAATCTTAGTAGACACCCACGAGATGGAGTACAATATCCAAGTAGTTTAAAATTTTCTCTTTTGTAGTAAGCACCACTACGACTCATTTACTCTTTCAATCTAATCACAGGGATTCACCCAAAGTCCATATGAACTATTGCTCAATTCCAAGAGATTGAGTTAACTATTTAGGCAGTTTCACAACTATCTTTTCATAACAAGCACCGTAGGGGTCTGCAATCCACTGTATAGGTGGTATAACAACTCTCATACAAGCACCATAGTGGCTCATATTTCCTTTTACAAGTGGTTTAACAATGACATAACAAGAACCAAAGTGATTCACTTCTCTCAGTTCTATCACAGGGATTCACCCAAAGTCTAGATGGGGTATTGCTTAGTTCCAAGAGATTGAATCCACTATTTAGGTGGTTTCTCAGCTGTCTTTTCATAGCAAGCACCATAGGGATTTTTAGTCGACTATATAGGTGGTTTAACAATTGATCTGTAAAATTTCGTGGATATTCCACTGGAAAACTCGTCACAACAGATCTAATAATATTATATTTAAAATTTGAAACTCTACATTATTACAATTTTATTTAATTTCTAGATTTGTAAAATTAACTGTAATTAGTGCATGCATGTAAAAGTAAATCAAGTAGAAAAATGGAGAAAAAAATATAAACTCACACACACATAATATACATTATATGCTCTCTGGGAAACCCTTTCAGGAGAAAACCCAGCTAGAAGGTGAGGCCGCTTCGTTCTCTTTCTCTGTCTGGAAATATGGCTGTAGATACAAAGAAGTAATGCATGTGGCCCCTGGGCTTCTACAGTGTATAGATCGCCTTTGTGTGTTCTACCTCCTGTTAGAGTCGGTCTTGTCAGTCCTTCGTCAAAGATCAAAACTCTTTCTGCATTTCATTTTATGAGTCCCACTCCATTCACTCAGCTGCGTTCCACTAGGGGAATGCCATAATCTGACAGAAAAGGTCTTGGTAGTCAGTTCCCCTCATGTCTAGCACCTGCTAGCTCATGTCTTTTGTCAAGGTTCACTAAATTCCATGACAGTCAATGTTCGATCTTTTAATGGACGAGAGTCATTTTCAGTCAACAGGTCTAGGTATTACTCAATTTAGTCTTCAAACATGACCAATAAAGCCACGCAAGCCAGAGGAAGGACCTTACAAAGTTATGATTCAAAGAATTTCATCGCCATGTTGATAGACTTCGACTGTTCTTCAAAACTTTGTTTTGAAGAAAAAGTCAAACAGTGTGGCATTTGTGATAATTTTCAAAAAAAATTCGCCAGTTGATTTTTTCAGGTGCAATCATGGTTTCCTTGGCCAAACACCATGTCATGCGACCCCTGCAAAAGTGCCCAAAAATTTCATCATTTGAGCTAAAAATTCAAAGGGAAAAGTGAAATTCAGTGTTGCTTTAAGTCAGTGAAAAGAGCCAAAATGAAACATTAGCAAAGTGGGTTTTGGAGAAGAAAAAATTAAACCCATGACTCCAAATGCCTTTATATACAAGTTTCCACAAAAATCAAAGTCATTGTGCAAATCAAGCTCATAGAGAAACATAGCAAAGCATTGAGAGAGCAAAGCACGCATTTGGAGTGAAGTTGGAATCATTTTCAGGAGCGCGGCGCACACACAAAGGGGCACAGCGCATATAAAGAGCATGGTGCACATAGAGCCACCCCACAGTGCAAAGTTTATACGGGTGCGGCGCACACATAGAGCGTGGCACACACATAGAGCGCGACACACACATAGAGCGCGACGCACACCCGTGAAGGCCCAAAATCGTGCCAAACTTGCAATCAATCACCTTGAAACCTCTCCAACTGATAGGTAGGGTCTGTCTCTTGGCTTGCTCATCAAATTTTTGTGAATGTTATGGTGGTTCATGGCTATGTATAATTGCAACAAAAACTCATAAAATCTACCACTAGAAAACATCAAAGCCATTGTTGCTAGGGTTGCCAACTTGTTGTGTGGATGCCAAGGTTCTTCCTCTCTCTCACTTTTTTTTCCCTTTTTCTCCATTTTTCCTTTCCCCCCTATCCCATTTTTCCCTATTCTCCCTACCCTAAAATATTACCAAACCCTATTCCCTATCCCCTCCTCTTATTTTTCAACATAAAACCCCAAAACCCTACCTTATCAAATCCCCAAACCCTCCTACATATCCCTAAACAAAACTTCTCCCCATAACCCCTA
>APFE030593347.1:29122-47096 GCA_000404065.3 Pinus taeda | reverse complement strand
AGTGACCATCTCCCGAGCTAGTTTATTTTCATTTCTGTTTGTAAGCATATTTCAGTATTTTACATTAATGAAATGAAGTATTAAATCTGTTGTATCTCTATATTTATGGTTATCTCTGTAATTTGTTGCATTCCTGTTTAAATCTGGATCAGTGGTATCAGAGCGGTCTGCTCTTTCTCTATTTTTCTTTGCATATTCCCAACGAGGTCGGGATATAAGGAGTTAGGGCTTGAACTGGTCGAACCTTTGCAAGACCAGCCTCACAAATCCCGACGGCCTCCCATCGCGGATGAAAAGAAAGATGAGGGGGCAGGAGATCCTATCAAAATCTTGCTCGAAGAGGCCCTCGAGCGACAAAGTAACACGATGATGGGCAACTTTGCCCAAATCCTTCAGCGGCTACCCAGGGGCGGCACATCTACTTCCAACAGCTACTCTGGAAGTGCCACACCCTTTAAGGTACAAGTTAACTTTGACATTCCCATATTTGAGGGTCATATAGATGCAGACGTTGTAGATAAATGGTTAAATCTGCTAGAAGGGTATTTTTCTGTTCATGATTTTTTCGGCCAGGAAAAGATTACTTTCGCTCTTCTCAAAGCCGCCCCCCACGTCAAGGACTAGTGGGAAACCTACTGCGAGCAAAAGGGTGAAAGTACGACCTCATTGTTTTTAGCCGCACCCACTTGGAATATACCCCAGAATTCCATCAAGGAGCAATACTACCCTATCATAAGCTATGAGGATAAATACATAAAGTGGACCACATTTTGGCAAGGAAGAGGCCAAGACGTGCCGAAGTTTACTAATATTTTTCGTAACCTTCGCACAAATTTGGGTATCAAGGATTCTGAGCTGTATTTGGTACTCAAATACCATGGCTACCTACATAGGTACATCTAGGATGAGATGGAGTTCCTGGACATCTCCTCGCTCAGCACGGCGTACCGGTATGCTATCAAGATCAAGCAGAGGTTTAAACAGAAGAAGCGATACTTTTGATCTACAAATCCGAAACAAGGGAAAGGCACCCCCAAACTATTGAACAAAGGACAAAGCCAAGGCGTGGTGGCCCAGGAAAACTTGCCAAAGCCACAAGCAAAGAACAACACCACGAAGCCGAAGAAGGACACGCTAAAGTGGTGTGAGTTCCATAAGAGCTCCACTCACAACACAAGTGAGTGTCCAACCAAGTAGTCACTAGTGGCCGAGCTAAAGTCTTTAGCATGAGATGCATGTTTAGACTCTGAGTCAGAACCTGATAAGGAGAATGACAAAGGGAAGAAGATTATTGATGCGGAGCCTAATGCCACCGTTGCCACCACAAAGATCTAGAAGGAGGAAGCTGAAGATCTAGAGGAGGAGGAGCGCCTCTTCCACTCCCAGATGTGGGTAAAGGGCTCCCCGCTACAGTTCATTATCAACAGCGGGAGCCAAAAGAACCTCATTTCGACAAAGGTCGTGAAGAAGCTGGGCTTACCGACCACAACACATCCACAACCATACACCATCGGGTGGCTTCACCAAGGACGGGATCTTCGCGTGACCCAACAATGTCGCTTTCCATACAACATCAAGCCCTTCATGGATGAGGTATTGTGTGACATTGCTCCCCTTGATGTTTGTGATGTATTATTAGGCCAACCATACTTGTGGAAGTGGCATGTTGTATATGAGTCATGACCTTGTGTTGTTATTGTTAATTTGGGAAATAATTTGTACACGATAACGAAGGTAGCACCGCTTACTACCATCTCTTTGGTTACTGAAAAACACTGCAGTAAGCTCACTTCCAAAACCTGGAAATTTGTTTTCCTGATGATATGCCCTCAAGGAAAGAAGAAGACGGTAGCCATGACCTTCAGACAAGACCCCTCCACATGACAACTACAGATGGACAAGGTCGTGGAGGAATACGAGGACATCTTCACCTCCCACATAGGGGTTCCTCTGCACTATCAGGTCAAGCACTCCATCAATCTGACCCCAGGTGCGCCACTACCCAATGGACCAATCTATCAGCACTCCATTCTAGAGAACGATGAAATCAAGAGGCAGATTTAGAAGTTGTTCTAGAAAGGTCACATCCAACCGAGTTCATCGCCCTATGGGAGCCCGATCGTGTTGGTACAGAAGAAGGATGGGACTTGGAGACTCTGTATTGACTATCGGGTGTTGAACAAGATCACTGTCTAGAATAGGTACCCGATCCCACGGATTGATGACCTTCTGGACCAACTGAAGGGGGGAAAATATTTCAGCAAGATCGATTTGAAGTCAGGATATCACCAAGTACGAATCAAACCCTCCGATGTGTGGAAGACTGCCTTCAAAGCCAAGGAGGGCCTTTTCGAATGGTTGGTTATGCGTTTCTGGTTGACGAATCTTCCTGAAACCTTCATGAGGCTAATGGATGATATCTTGCGGCCATTCATCAACTCATTTGTAGTGGTATACTTGGATGACATCCTGATCTTCAGCCAGAGTTGGGAAGAGCATCTCCACCACATCCGATAGGTTCTCCAAACACTGCGGCAACACAAGTTATGTGCCAATTTGGAGAAATGCACTTTAAGCATGACCCAAGTTCAATATTTGGGATACATTATTTATGAACAGGGGGTCCATGTGGATCCAGCCAAGATCCAATTCATTTGGGATTGGCCATCTCCAACCACTCTGACAAAGCTTCGCATCTTTCTGGGTCTTGCTAACTTCTACCGTAGGTTCATGTTAGGATTTTCTCATATCACTTGGCCCTTGAGTCAAGTCACCAAGGGAGGAGCGAAAGAAAAATTATTTTGGTCTAAATCTCAACAGAAGGCATTCACAGACTTGAAACATCGCCTCTGCTCGGCATGAGAGCTCGCATTACCAGACTTGCAACAACCATTTGAGATTGAGGCAGATGCTTATGACTATGCTATTGGGGCAGTTCTTACTCAACACAGGCATCAAGTGGCATATCACAGTGAGACACTTTCAGACACAGTCCGAAAGTATCCCACTTATGATAAAGAGATGTATTCCATTTTGCAGGCATGCTGACAATGGAATCATTACATTTTGGGGAAGGAAACAGTCATCCACACAGACCATAGGCCCCTGCAGTTCATACAGACGCAAGGGAAGTTGCAGAATGATCACCATCAGAAGTGGTCCACATACCTGCAACAATTTTATTTAAATATCAAGTATAAGAAGGGAAACACCAATAATGTTGCAGATTGCCCCAGTCGACCACCAATCATGGCATTAACCACCGTGCTCAACTCTTGTGGGCATGAGACTTCTGATTGGCCACTTCTCTACAAAAGTGACCTAGAATTCAGACACTCTTGGAGGGTCAGCATGTTCCAGATTCTCACCTCCATGACAACCTGTTTTGCCACCTAGGTCACCTTTGTGTTCCTTCAAGCGGGCGTGCCAACATGATTTGGGAAGCACACTATAGTTAGGTTGCTAAGCATTTTGGGGTTGAGAAAATGGTGGCAGTACTGCAGAAGTATTTATATTGATCGAATCTTCAACAAGATGTCGGGAAGTACATCAGATCTTGGACTGCCTGCATCATTGCCAAACTGACCATCAAGAAGAAATGCCTCTATACTCCACTGCCTACCTCTAGTCGACCTTGGGAATCCATCTCCATGGATTACATGTCAAGCCTTCCTTCTACTAAGCATGGAAACAACTGTGTTTATGTGGTCGTCGACAGGTTCTTAAAGATAGCCAGTATGGTGGCCTGCAAGAAGAATATCATAGCAGAAGCCCTTGCTAAACTCTTCTTTGAACGAGTGTGGGTACAATTTGGGATCCCACAGTCTATCATCTCAGATCAGGACATCAGGTTCCTCAGTACATTTTGGTCCAGTCTCTGGTCGATGCTGGACAACAAACTCACTAAGTCCACAGCCTTCCATCCCCAAATTGATGGCCAGAGAGAGGTTGTCAACAGGATGATCGTACACATTCTACACATGTACAACTCAAAGAATCCATGCACATGGGATGAGAGCCTCCCCTATTCTCAACACAACTATAACCGGGCTCTCCACAACTCGACTGACTGCAACCCTTTTCAGGTGGGCTTGGGATTCCAGCCACTATGTCCCATTGATGTGGGCATGCCATTTGCAGCTACTTAGGCAGATTCGGCTCATGTTCAGTCCGAAACAGATAAGGAAAACAAATTCATTGAGCACATCCAACATATCCGCCAGCAGGTCCACGACATTTTGGAGAAATCAAATGCTAAGTACAAGCAGCGACATCATCAACATTGAGTGCCACATAAGTTTCAAGTGGGCGACAAGGTCTGGTTGCATTTGAAAAAGGAACGCCTTACTGAAGCCTATTGAAAACTCAGACCTCTCCGATATGGTCCTTACACCATTACCAAGGCTTTGGGAGACAATGCATTTGAGCTCAGCATTCCCCCATTCCTTGGCCTGCACCTAGTGTTCAATGTAGACCACCTTCGGTCATACTTTCCACCACTACTAGACACATTCGACATTGCAAAACATCTCACACCAACAGAGTTAAATCCAGATTGCATGGAACAAGCTACAACTGATCGGATCATGGACATGTAGATCAAGCAACTCCTTCACCAGGGCAAGTGGCTCACCGGGGACCAAGTTTAGCAGAAGTTTCCTCATCTCATGGAGGAACTCAACACAATGGGGGCCATTTCTTCCTAAGGGGGAAGGAATGATCTAGGTGGATATTGGTGGCCACCCACCAATTCCACTTAGACCCCCACCATTGTTTCTTTTAGTTTTTCAGTTTCCTTATTTGTAGCACAATTTACTATTTTTGGCAGTTTTTCGGGCCCTGAACTTCCGGAGCCATTTTGAGGCCCTAAACAATGTTTTTTGGGAAAACTGGAAGAAACATGGGTCCATGGACTAATTTTTCTCATACCAAAGTTGTATTCCTCAGATAGATATTTCTAACGAGGTATTGTGTGGGTCAAACAAACATTGTATGCCAAAGTTACGACCCTGGGAAGTTGATGTACCAATTTACCCAAAACGGGGCCCATAGTTTGGCGCTTCATCTCCTAGGGTTAGGGTTTTGGATGTTTAGGGCTTTCCATTGTTTATCAACAATAAATAGGCCTTCCAACCTCATTGCCAGACATTTCAGAGGCATGTAGGCACCACATCTCTCTTTAGAGATAAGTACCATCGCCCCAGCTAGTTTATTTCCATTTATGTTTGTAAGCATATTTCAGTATTTTACATTAATGAAATAAAGTATTATTTATGTTGCATCTCTATATTTATGGTTATCTCTGTAATTTGTTGCATTCTTGTTTAAATTTGGATCAGTGGTATCAGAGCGGTCTTCTCTTTCTCTATTTTTCTTTGTGTAGAAATTCTCGTCATAGATCACTTAATAATGCAATGTAACTAAAGCAAAATACTTGATCTACTTCTACAAACAAACTTGCGGAAGCTTAATCGATTTTGAGCATGATAAAATAGAACACATATAACAGATGAAGAAGAAATCAATCACACATGAAACACAGAAGAATACTCTCGGGAAAGCCTCCGCTAAAAACCCCGCTATCTGTATTATCATACAAGTGGAAATATCTCAGGATTACACAAGGCTTTAGCTCACAAGCTATCCAACTCTCAGTACAATCCCTCACTACTACTTATAGACATAATAGACAACACATATGCCTTCCTTCAGTCCTCCAAGCCTCCTATTTCCTTGCGCAGATTCTCATGGGTCCTCCAGCTGCAACCTGTGTGATTCTCACCTCACACACAACACTAACCTCTGAAATAACTGCACAATCCTGAAGGAGATAATTCCTTCTGCATGGATGAGTTTCATTTATAGGAAAAATCCTCCAACTAATAGTACAATTTCCTTATCTTTAATCTCAACTGGGTCTTTCTCTAAACTGACATGCATTGGTTATTTATGAGAGAATATTCAGTTATTTGGAGTACAGGAGTTGCATGCATGCATGCATTAACTGACTGAACTCACAATTAGTTCATCCAATTGTTTGGAACTAATTTAACTGAGCTAACTAATTACAACTCATCCGTATCTCCTTAATTAAGGGATAACTTCCTCAATCAAAGGGATAATTGTTACATGTCTTCACAAAGACTTCATGTTTGAATTTCTCCAAGTAATTAACTCAACATGAATTAATTAATTATTTTTCAAACAGCTAGTGAGACTAAATTCGAATTTTAATTCTCAATTTTGAGTCAAGGACAAATCAAATTTGGAATATATCCTGAAATGTTATTTATAGCAATGCTATTTTTAGCATTTCTAGTTTTTGCTATTTCCAAAAGAGTTGGAGTATATCCTGAAATTCTATTTATAGCATTTCAGGATATACTCCAACTCTGTTGGAAATAGCAAAAAATATAAATGTTAAAAATAGCATTGCTATAAATAGCATTTCTATTTTTAGCATTTCTTGTTGCTATTTTCAACACTTTGCATGTCCCCAATGAGGTCGGAATATAAGGAGTTAGGGCTTGAACTGGTCGAACCGTTGCAAGACCAGCCTCGCAAATCCCGACGACCTCCCATGGCGGATGAAAAGAAAGATGAAGGGGCATGAGATCCTATCAAAGTCTTGCTCGAAGAAGCCCTCGAGCGACAAAGGAATGCGATGATGGACAACTTTTCCCAGATCCTTTAAGCGGCTACCTAAGGGAAACACATCTACTTCTAGCAGCTACTCTAGAAGCACCACACCCTTTAAGGTACAAGTTAACTTTGACATTCCCATATTTGAGGGTCAGATAGATGCAGACGTTGTGGATAAATGGTTAAATCTGCTAGAAGGGTATTTTTCTATTCATGATTTTTCCGGTTGGGAAAAGATTACTTTAGCTCTTCTCAAAGCCATCCCCCACGTCAAGGACTAGTGGGAAACCTACTACAAGTAGAAGGATGAAAGTATGACCTCATTGTTTTCAGCCGCACCCTCTTGGAATTCATTCCAGAATGCCATCAAGGAGCAATACTACACTGTCAGAAGATATGAGGATAAATACATAAAGTGGACCATGCTGCGGCAGGGAAGGGACCAAGACGTGCCAGAGTTTAACAATATTTTTCATACCCTTCACAAAAAGTTGGGTATCAAGGATTCTTAGTTGCATTTGGTACTCAAATACCACAACTGCCTACACAGGTACATCTAGGATGAAATGGAGTTCTTGGACATCTCCTTGCTCGGCACGGCATACTGATATGTTGTCAAGATCGAGCAGAAGTTTAAACAGAAGAAGCAAGACTTTGGATTTGCAAATTCGAAGCAAGGGAAAGGCACCCTGAAACCACTAAACAAAGGACAAAGCCAAGGAGAGGTGGCCTAGGACAACCCGCCAAAGCTACAAGCAAAGAACAACACCGCAAAGCCAAAGAAGGACACGTGGAAGTGGTGTGAGTTTCATAAGAGCTCCACTCACAACACAAGTGAGTGTCGGGCCAAGCAGTCACTAGTGGCCGAGCTAAAGTCTTCAGAATCAGATGCATGTTCAGACTCTAAGTCAGAACCTGATAAGGGGAATGACAAAGGGAAGCAGATTATTGATGCGGAGCCCAACACCACCGCTGCCACCATGAAGATCCAAAAGGAGGAACCCGAAGATCCAGAGGAGGAGGAGCGCCTCTTCCACTCCCAGATGTGGGTAAAGGGCTCCCCGTTAGAGTTCATTGTTGACAATGGTAGACAAAAGAACCTCATTTCAGCAGAGGTCATGAAGCGGTTGGGCTTACCGACCACAACACATCCACAACTGTACACCATCGGGTGGCTTCACCAAGGACAAGATCTTTGCTGAGCCAGAAGTGCTACCTTCCATACAACATCAAGCCCTTCACAAATGAGGTATTGTGTGACGATTCTCCCCTTGATGTTTGTGTTGTATTATTAGGCCAACCATACTTGTGGAAGCAACATGTTGTATATGAGTCAAGGCCTCGTGCTGTTATTGTTACTTTGGGAAATAAGTTGTACATGATACCGGAGGTAGCACCGCCTACCGCCATCTCTTTGGTTACTGCAAAACAATGTAGTAAGCTAACTTCCAAAACTGGGAAATTTGTTTTCCAGATGATACGCCCTCAAGGAAAGAAGAAGACGGTGGCCACGACCTCTAGACAGGGCCCCTCTGCATGACAACTACAGATGGAGAAGGTCGTGGAGGAGTACGAGGACATCTTCACCTCCCCCACAGGGGTTCCTCTGCACTATCAAGTCAAGCATGCCATTGATCTAACCTTGGGTGCGCCACTGCCCAATGGACTAATCTATCGACCCTTCGTTCTAGAGAATGATGAATCAAGAGGCAGATTCAGGAGCTTCTTCATAAAGGTCACATCCGATTGAGTTCATCACCCTATGGGAGCCCGATCGTGTTGGTACAGAAGAAGGATGGGACTTGGAGACCCTATATTGGCTATCGTGCGTTGAACAAGATCATTGTCCAGAGTAGATACCCGATCCCACGGATTGATGACCTTCTGGACCAACGGAAGGGGGAAAATATTTCAGCAAGATCGATTTGAAGTCAAGATATCACCCAGTACTAATCGAATGCTCTGATGTATGGAAGACTGCCTTCAAAGCCAAGGAGGGCCTTTTCGAATGGTTGGTTATGCCTTTCAGGTTAAAAAATTCTCCTGCAACCTTCATGAGGCTAATGGATGACATCTTGCAGCTATTCACCAACTCATTTGTAGTGGTATACTTCGATGACATCTTGATCTTCAGACAAAGTTGGGAAGAGCACCTCCACCACCTCTGATAGGTTTTCCAAACACTGCGGCAACGCAATTTATGTGCCAATTTGGAGAAATTCACTTTTTGCATGACCCAAGTTCAGTATCTGGGATACAATATTGATGAACAAGGGTGGCATGTGGATCTAGCCAAGATCCAAATCATTCAAGATTGGCCATCTCCAACCACTCTGACAGAGCTCTGCAGCTTTCTGGGTCTTGCCAATTTCTACGGCAGGTTTGTGTTGGGATTTTCTCATATCACTTGGCCCTTGAGTCAAGTCACCAAGGGAGGAGCGAAAGAAAAAATCTTTTGGTCTGAATCTCAACAGAAGGCATTCATAGAGTTGAAACATCGCCTCTACTCGGCACTGTTGCTCGCATTACCAGACTTGCAACAACCATTTGAGATCGAGGCATATGCCTCTGACTATGGTATTGGGGCTTACCTTACTAAACACGGGCATCTAATGGCATATCACAATGAGACACTTTCAAACACAATCCGGAAGTATCCCACTTATGACAAAGAGATGTATTCCATTGTGCAGGTCTGTCGACAATGAAAGCATTATATTTTGGGGAAGGAAACAGTCATCCACACAGACCACAGGCCCCTGCAGTTCATACAGACACAAGGGAAGTTACAAAATGATCGCCATAAGAAGTGGTCCACATACTTGCAACAATTCCATTTGAATATCAAGTATAATAAGGGAAGCACCAATAATGTTGCAAAGTGCCTTAGTTGACCACCGATCATGGCGTTAACCACTGTGCTCAACTCTTCTGGGCATGAGACTTCTGATTGGCCACTTCTCTACAAAAGCGACCTAGAATTCGGCCACACATACCAGACACTCCTGGAGGGTCATCATGTTTCAGATTTTCACCTCTAGGATGCCCTATTATGCCACCTGGGTCACCTTTGTGTTCCTTCAAGAGAGCATGCCAAGATGATTTGGGAAGCACACTACAGTCAAGCTGCTGGGCATTTTGGGGTCGAGAAAATTGTGGCAATACTGCAAAAATATTTCTATTGGCCGAATCTTCGATAGGATGTCGGGAAGTACATCAGATCCTGCATTGCTTGTGCCATTGCTAAACTGACCATCAAGAAGCAAGGCCTCTATACTCTGCTGCCTACCCCTAGTCGACCTTGGGAATCCATCTCCATGGATTACATGTCGGGCCTTCCTTCTATTAAGCATGGAAATGACTGTGTTTTTGTGGTCGTCAACAGGTTCTCAAATATGGCCATTATGGCGGCCTGCAAGAAGAATATCACAGCAGAAGCCACTGCTAAACTCTTCTTTGAACGAGTGTGGGTACACTTTGGGATCCCACAGTCTATCATCTCAGATCGGGACAGTAGGTTCCTCGGTACATTTTGGTCCAGTCTTTGGTCGATGTTGGACACCAAACTCACTAAGTCCATAGTCTTCCATCCCAAACTGATGGCCAGACAGAGGTTGTCAATAGGATGATTGTACACATTATGTGCATGTACAACTCAAAGCATCCACGCACATTGGATGAGATCCTCCCCTATGTTTAGCACAACTATATCCAGGCTCTCCACAACTCGACTGGCCACAACCCTTTTCAGGTGGGCTTGGGATTCCAGCCACTATGTCCCATTGATGTGGCCATGCCATTTGCAGCTACTCAGGTAGATTCAGCTCATGTTCAGTCTGAAACAGATAAGGCATAAAACTTCATTGAGCACATTCAACATATCTGCCAATAGGTCCACAACATTCTAGAGAAATCAAATTCCAATTACAAGCAACGACATCATCAACATCAGGTGCCACATAAGTTTCGAGTGGGCGACAAAGTCTGGTTGCATTTGCAAAAGGAACGCCTTACCGAAGCCTATTGGAAACTTAGACCACTCCGATATGGTCCTTAAACCATTACCAAGGTTGTGGGAGACAATGCATTTGAGCTCAACATTCTCCCATTCCTTGGCCTACACCCAATATTCAATGTGGACCACCTTCGGCCATACTTTCCACCATTACTAGACACATCCGACATTGCAGAACAACTCACACCAACAGAGTTAAATCCAGATTTCATGGAACAAGATGCAACTAATAGGATCATGGACATGCAGATCAAGCACACTCACCAGCAAAAGATCCAACTGTATCGATTTGTTAAAGCAGACCAACTCCTTCACCAGGGCAAGTGGTTCACCAGGGACGAAGTTTAGTAGAAGTTTCCTCATCTCATGGAGGAACTCAACGCAATGGGGGAGGAATGATCCAGGTGGATATTGGTGGCCACTCGCAAATTCCACTTGGACCCCCACCATTGTTTCTTTTAGTTTTCCAGTTTCCTTATTTGTAGCATAGTTTACTATTTTCGGTAGTTTTTCGGGTCCTGAACTTCCGGAGCCGTTTTGATGCCCTAAGCGACGTTTTTTTGGGAAAATTGGGAGCAACATGGTTCCAAAAACTAAAGTTTCTAATCCTAAAGTTGTAGTCGTCGAATAGATATTTCTAATGAGGTATTGTGCACGTCAAACAGAGATCATATGCCAAAGTTATGACCCTAGGAAGTTGATGTACCAATTTACCCAAAACGGAGCCCATAGTTTGGCGCTTCATCTCATAGGGTTAGGGTTTTGGATGTTTAGGGTTTTCCATTGTTTCTCAAGAATAAATAGGCCTTCGAGCCTCATTGTAAGACAGTTCAGAGGCTTGTAGGCGCCACATCTCTCCTCAGAGATAAGCTACCATCGCCCCAGCTAGTTTATTTCCATTTTTATTTGTAAGCATATTTCAATATTTTACATTAATGAAATGAAGTATTATTTCTGTTGTATCTCAGTATTTATGGTTATATCTATAATTTGTTGTGTTCTTGTTTAAATCTAGATCATGACCACAACACATGACGAAAGGGAGAGGGGGCGGGTGGTTATGCCAACCCCTTGTCCCATTTAATACTCACAACCGACGGGCATAACCAACGACATGAAGCGGAAGGGGTAGGGCGATTAGCCCTGGCCCCAGATTCCATTTATGGCATGAGACCATAAGTGGGGCATGTGAAGCACGGGACTAGCGCATGTCCCATCCCACGACCACATGCATACAACGTGACCAAGAGAGGAGTGGTAGCGGGCACGTGGCCTTTGATCTGCGGCCCTGACCACATGTCTACCATATGACCAAAGAAAGGGGCAGAAGTTGGGTCGCGAGCACCTAACTAGCTGTTCGATAAATTGCTCAATTTTCGAGGAAACGTTTGCCGCGCCCACATGAAATTGTCGCCTAGAAGATATGCCAAAGGAGGAAAACTTTTCCAATTTTTCTAGTTTTGTAAATTTGCACGACAAATACACAGAAATGGAGGAGGCCTAACTTGACCATTTTTCAGCCTTTTTGAGCCCAAGAAGAGCCTACATAGGGGTTTTTGGGTGTTATGGACAAAATGGTAGCATTATTTTTGTGATTTGATCATTTTGTGTTGATGTAATTTACATTTTGAGCATATAATAGAAAGGGCCAACATTAGAAGCTGGACCCAGAGATGTAGCCTAGGAAGGGTGAACTCCATCATCAAATTGATGTTTTGTGATGCTACATGTTGTCTATTTTTCTTTGGTTATTTCTGCAAAACTTAACTAAAATTACTAATTTTATGTGCTTTTGCAATTTCAATCCATTTCCCACAAGATATAAACTAGATTGCAATTTTTTTCAAGAAAAGTTCAATTTTTTAATTTCATATCAGTGTGGAGTTGGGAGAGCTATAGTTCTAGATAAAAATAAGGCTTCCTCATTTAGAGGTGGGCATGTCAAAGATTCAAATAACTATGCTAAGATCCATGCAACACATATATTTATGTTTTTTTCATTTCAATATAATGTTGGGGGTTTCATTATGTATGGTGATTCCAAGTTAGTGATGTTATGATTGGAAGGATCATTATCTTTTGGAGACAATTTATTGAGATCAATGGTTCCTAGAGTAAAGGATCTTGCATATTATTTTAAAAATATAAAACATTATCATATTTGTAGGGAAAATAATGAAGGAATTGATAAGAAGACCAAAGAATCAATACCACTGAATTTAAGGGTAGTTACTTTCTACATATGTTGTGGTTCTAATGACTTGACTAGTTTCAAACCAATATTAAATTAGGTTGATTATCTATTATATTATCAACTTCCATGAAGAGTGATAATGGGCGGATGGTGTTGTAAGTATAAGTTAACATTGATACAAAAAAAAATTTAGGTTTAGTGTTAATGAGCTTTCATAGTGGTTACATTAAGTTTTGTGATTTGTAAATCTTAAAGATTATAAAATCTAGATGATGAAATTTGTCACTTTGGAAAATGAAGAATCCTTATGAGTTATAATACCTTTCACAACACTCATGAAGAACATAATCAACTTGTTATTAAAATTGTTTTTGAAATTAAAGACTCTAAACACAATGAGAAATGAAAAAATAAAAATAAACCTATACGAAGGCACACCATCCCAAAATTCTAATGATTATCACAAATGCGTGTAGCGAAACGTTTACTATAAAAAAAAATTGTGTCACAAATGCACGTAGTGAAACGTTTACTATAAAGTGAGGGAGTGAAAAGGAACTCTGGAAAATAAAATAAAAAATAGAATGCTTTCCTTAAAGCCAAGCACACCATCCCAAAATCCTAGTGATTATCACAAATGCATGTAGCCAAACATTTAATATAAAAAACTTGTCTGAAGCGAGGGAGGGAAAGAAGAACTCTTTTACTCATGGTTAGAACACACCAATCCAAAATTCTAGTCATCAACACAAATACATACTAATGAGACATTTACTATTAGAAATTTCCAGAAATTAAAGAATTTTTGAAGTGATAAAGAGTTTTAACTCAACTATGAATACTTAGTACATGTTTATAAAACATAAAAGTTAAATAATTTTTATATTTACAAAAGGTTTATTTATAAAAATCATATAATAATTTGAAACTTTAAAAAATATATATTTCATTTTGATAAAATATTTATTTATTAAAAATACAATAAATATATAATATGAATAATAAATTTAAAATAAAATTATGTGATTAACAAAATTTAAACTATTTATTTTTTAGGAAAATGATAATTGATCAATTAAAGTGGATAAGAATATGTGAAAATATATTTGTTTTCTAATTACTAATTATAATTTTATAGTTAAAACATTTCAAATTATGATACATATTATATAATCTTGATCATGTGAAAGTTTTTAATGTGATATAATAATATTATTTATTTAACCCGGATGCGGGTGACACGTTGTTTGAAGAAGGCCACGTGACAGCCATGAGGAGTCACCGGGACGAAATCAATCCCACCTGCGATTAATGAAGCTCATTAAACGCGCTCTTAATGGCATTCAATGCCAGTCCTATAGCCCGAGCTACCAAAGAATTAAGGCAGAAGTCGCTAGAATGTCTGGGCGCGAGGATTTCAGGTTGATAGGCCTGTCTGAACAGGCAAAGAACTTCGGCTCTGCTCTGCAAGGAAAGGTGGGTTTGTGGGCAGAGAAGGGGAGTGCAAACGTGAAGCAGAGTCGCTTCCGAGGCAGGGAGCAGCGTGAGATCTGGTCCCTTCTATCAAGTATTCTCACGGAGAGTCGAGCTAAGAAAACCCTGTTACAGATTGGCAGGTTCAGAATGCCGCTTTGAGGTCATGCTTCGCCGCGTCGTGGAAGGAACCCTGGTGGCATTAGCATTAATAGCCCGCGGAGGGTCTCCCCGCTGGCTTTGCTTCACCCAGCTCCCCTGGGTCTGATGGTTCCGACTCAGATACCAACAACTCAGTGCAGACGGTGAAATTCAAGTACATCCGCCGCACTAAAAAGCCTATAGTTTCCACCTTAATTACTGTTGTATTTATGGAGGAAGACGACGAAGATGATAAGGGTAAGGGGATTTCTGAGGAGCTGGAGCCAAGCTCCAACAATTCCTCCCAGAGCGGAAGCCAGGAGGAAAGCTCCTACCAGCCCTCCTCTTAGAGCAAGCTCGAAGAGGAAAGCACAGTTGTGCATTCTGAGGAGCAGCATGAAGCCCTTCGCGAAATATGCAGTCTTATTGATATGGATATTACCAGCTCGGCCCAGCACCAGGAGATGGATTCCCAAGCTCAGACGTTGCCTGCAGAAGACAAGAAGCCGGTGCGCTTCTTTGGAGGCCGCTTGTATCCCATCCTCCCTCCAGGAATTCTGCGGCTGGAAGACATTCCGGCTGGGATGGAAATTGAGTGTGTTCCTGATCCTAAACGGGAGGAGGCGGAATGGGTAGCAGAGCAGTTAGCTGCAAAGCAGAAGGACAAAGAAGAACAAGCGACAGCAGAGGAAAGAAAGGATTAAGGTATTTTCCAGTGTTTTTCTTTTTGCCTATGGTTTTTTGTTCGAGTACCAACTGCGCTCAACAAGTCTATGGTCTTGACTCCGTGCACCACCTGTGCCCCATTCGGGAAGCAACGTGCTGGCCCCTATGCTCAGCTCGCCTCAGGTTTTGGTTATGTGTGCCCAGTTCCGGAAGCCTGGAATACCTTCAACGCGTGTCCTCTCTCAACAGGCTTACTTGCTTTCTGTTTATGCCTTTTGTTGAAATTCCAGGTCTTTATGTTTAATTCTGCAAACTGGAATTGCAATTGTGAGAATAGGTACTTTGTTAAAGCCTGGAATCACAATTTTTGCTTGGAAAACTTGACAGAGAGCTGTTCATACGCTCTCAGAGGTTTCGACCTCTTGTATATATCTTTTTCTCTTTTCTAATATAAATAGTTTAGATTTCCCAAAAAAAAAAAAAATATATATTATTATATATATATATATATATAATAATATATTTATTTATAAAGAAAATTTTTGGGAAAAATCACATTTGAACCAATTAGTGTGGTTCATTATCAAGACTTAGATGAATGGACTAATCTAAGTAAAGAAATAAACGCTATAGAGATGCAAATGAATAATTATAATAGATAAAAAATAAATATTATTTGATACAAGATTGAATGTTAAAATCACCATATTTAATTTAAAATAGAACGTTAAAAGAAATTAGTAAATAAGAAATCAATTAATAAAAAATAAAATACAACATAATATATATATATATATATATATAATATGTATTATGACTATAATTATGATTAAAGAAAATATATAAACATATATAGGAATTCCACACACACACATATATATATATACAAATGAAAAAAAGGAAGAAGGGGAATAACCTCTATAATAAATATAAAAGAAGGGAAAGTATAGTAAATTATATTTTCTTAGAGATCTCTCTTACCTCAATAGCTTATTGAAGTAATCAATCATATTATTTCATCAGGATATTATGGAGTTGTTAGAGACATGTCTTACCTATACCTTTTTTTAGCTTTGAGGGTGAGTTCTACAAGTAGACCTATGGTATTGCCATGGATTCTATGCTCCCATCAATTGTAGTGAACTTTTTCATGGAAAATTTTGAATCCAAGGCATTGGCTTCAACTCAATTACGACCTAAGTTTTGTAAGAGGTTCATGGATGATACCTTCATCATCTGGTCCCATGGTCATGATAAGTTAGATATGTTTCTTTAACATCTAAATAATTAGTCAAGCTCCATCAAGTTTACGATGGAGATAGAAATTGAGGGTAGGCTTCCCTTCCTTAATGCTCTTATTTCAAAGAAAGATGATGCTTCCTTCTCTCATCAGATCTTTAGGGAGAAAACCCATACAAAGCAATATCTTCATGCCAATTCCCGTCATTATCCTGCTCAAAATATGTGGGTTCTCAACATGTTGGCTACTCGTGCTTTTAGGGTTTTTTATGAAGACCACTTGCACAATGAGAAAACTTATTTCCTTAAAGTTTTTGAGAATAATGGTAATAGTAAACATTAATGTCTCAAGGCGTTCTTAATGTGAGAAAAGGTCCGAAAATTAGGAATGAGCCTAGAGAATTGGTTCCCAATTTTCAACTTCCCATTATCCAAGGTGTTAGCGCTTGAAATTCCACCTTAGGCTGAAAAAGGCAAACCTCAAGGCAACATCAAACCTTTTAGCCTCGTAGCTAGCCCTACGGGGCAGGAGAAGGCTCTCTTCGGTCTATCTCGTAAAATCTTCAATGGATAAGATGACCAATAAGGTAACATCGATATTAGGCTAGTAAACTGATTAGAAGGATTGGTTTAAAATTTTTGGACTTTTGGTGGCAAATTGAGGAAGTGGCAATTTTGGGTGTGGGGATTTGACACAGTTTCTGCAGGGGGTTCTTTTGGGCGAGATAGGAGACCGTATTGATGCCTTTAGCTGAGGTGAATGGATGAGAAAGACAGGTGAGGAGCTAAGGAGGGCAAACAATAACTTTGAATCCTCCTTAAACAGTAGAAAACATTTAAATTAAACAAACTTAAAAGTAGAGCATGACAGTCATGAATTCTTACTTTAACACTTCGTTTGTTTAATATGCAGAAGGAAAAGAAAGGAAATGAGTCACATAACACACTTACAGGTACATAGAGAAACACACCATCAATACATGTAACCACAAGAATCCCAAAAAGGACTGCAAAACCCTGGTCTTCCTTAGCCAAAAATTGCAGTGATACAGTGAAATAATACAATGATAGCTTCTCCCTCAAGAGTCCAACCATGAAAATGAGTATGAAAGTACATAATATAGATGATCTAACCTCTTTTCCCACCTCTAGGAGTCAAGCTCACTATCCTAGGGGCAGTTTGAACAAATTCTAAACTAAGCACTACAAAATAGGCAGTCAAAACAACTTGCCTCTATAAACTTGGAAATCAGTTCATGCATTTAATTTTTACCCTTTTACATGAATGAATCTTCTAGAAGTGTTACACAAGAGTAAAAGTGTCTTAGAGTTGCCATAATTACATCAAAGATAATCATTTTTTACCCCAAAAAATCAAACTGAAACCAAACTGCGTTTTCTGGGCTGAACTGGTCAAATCTCGCAAAATTTCCTCAAAAGGTCGAACACCTTTTCTCAAAGGGTCTCACACTTTTGCAGCTCTGTTTGGAGGCCTTCCCGTTATCAGAATTGGGTGCAGGATAGCGCGTTGGAAAGGTCTGCGAGTCTACTTTCCAACCCAACTGGAATTTTTGAATTTGGAGGTCATTTGCCCTGTCAAAACT
>APFE030593338.1:12251-113086 GCA_000404065.3 Pinus taeda | reverse complement strand
CCTCACGTGGAGGTTCTAGTTCTGGTCTTCGGTCTGTGCGGGAGACTCCGAGAAGACCACCACGACCTCCTTATACTCCTGGAGACTCTCGTGGCAAGGGCCACATGTAGACTTATCATTTACAGTTACTTGTCTTTTTTAGTTTCTATTGGACTTTAGTTTTCATAACTGTTGAGTTTTGAGTCCTTGACTCTTGACTCTTGACTCTTTCATATCATAATGATATTTCTTGTAAACAATATATCACTGTGACAATGAAAATTTGAAGTTTGAAGTTGGGCCTTGGCAATTATAACTCATTGGTAAATTGTGAATTATGAATATGATGCTTCGTGAAAGACTAAAGTTGTTTCATTTCATTTCATTATTCATGTTTCATTTTATAACATTTCATTTCATGTTAACAATTAGAAGTCAGGACTTAGAAATATCTAAGATATTATTTCTTGTAATGGTTAAACTTAGCTTACAAGTACAACTTTGGTGATCAATGATGATAAACATTGTATATTGAATTTTCAATTTTGAAAGCTTGAAGTTGAAACTTTAAGATTGAATTTGATGAGTCATGATTCACGAGACTCAATATGTTGTAGTTGTAATATGTATTTTACTAACTTGTGGACATGGTTGATGAAGATTATAACTTCTAGATGATTGATGTGATATGGTTCAATGATCAATCTATGTTTTTTTTGTTTGTTTGTTTATTATTATTTTTATTCTTTTGTTTATATGTTTTTTTATATCTAATTCATCATTCTACATGTTTTTGTTGACATATATGTATCAAAAATTAAAAAATATATATTTTTAAAAAATCGCTCCGGGATTCGCTCCCAAACCGGGAGCTTCTGAAAATGTCACTCCCGCTCCTGTTTTCGCTCCCGCTCCCCGCTTTCGCTTCTGCTCCCAAGTAACATTGTTCTTAATCAACCCGATGTTCACAAAATTCGATATCCCAGCCATAAACCCTTGAGCCAACAAAAAAAATAGGGTAAAGAGAAGAGAGATGTCAACTAGGGTGGAATCTTTCACCACCGAAATTGACAAGACAAAAGAGGTTTTAAAACCCTCAAGAGCTAATGCTGAAAAACATAATGAGATGATCCATAATGATGATCCAAAATGACTTTAATCCATCTTCATTTATAGACTTCTAGAGGGGATTCATCTTTCTTGAGTAATTGAGTAATCCTTACTCGAAACCCCGACTTTGGGTTTTTGAAGCCCAACTACCCCAAAACTTGCCCTATAATGGCTATTTTGGGGTTTTACCCATTATTGAAGACTATAGCCTACGAGGATCGATAGGCTATTTTGTCCCTTGGGCAATTAATTTCTCGGGAATATTACACTGATATATGGTGAACTGTCTAGGCAATTTCAATCAATAATGTACTTTAGAATGGGCATTGGGGTAAAGTTCATAATTTTCCTCCCAACCATTGACAAACTGCCAACACTGCAGCTGCAACCCACTAGCTTGTGAAACCTATCCCAATGTCCAGACCTTCAGGGATTCCAGAGGTCTAATCCGATCTCCACCCTTCTGGAAAAAGATACTTGTTCTGTAATGGATATTTTGGGGCTTTTCGCTTTATTGAAGACTATAGCCTACGGGGATTGATAAGCTATTTCGTCCCTTGGGCAATTAATTTCTCGGGAACATTACACTGATATATGGTGAACTATCTAGACAATTTCAATCAATAATGTACTTCATAATAGGCATTGGGGTAAAGTTCATAATTTTCCTCCCAACAATTGCCAACACTGCGGCTGCCACCCCCTAGCTTGTGAAACCTATCCCAATGTCCAGACCTTCAGGGATTCTAGAGGTCTAATCCGATTTCCACCCTTCTGGAAAAAGATACTCTGTTGCAGGCTGTTCCAGGGATCCCAAAGGCAAGCCACCTCCACCCACCACCCCCAGCCAATGAGGGGCTCCACCTTCACTCAGTTTAGGGACTCCAGAGGTTTGAGGTTTTCCTCCACCTTGTGTTTGCTGCATTTGTAGCTTCACCCAGTATAGGGAGTCCAGGGTCTACTGCAATTTGAGTACCTAGCAAGCAGACTAGTCTAGGGTAGCTAGAGGTCTTTAACCTCCACCCACTAGCCATTAAGGGATCCAGAGGCAAAAGCCTCCACCCACTTTTGCAACAATGGCCAACAACTACTTTCTAATGCCCTTGATATTAAGTAATGCTCTTACAATGATGCATCCACATTTGTTGTGATTGAAGACCACATATTCTTTGGGCTTTAAGTCCCATCCATGGTTTGAAGTCTCTTGCAACTTTCATAAATGCTTCTAGATTACTTTTGAAGTCTCAAGCAGTCTATATGTTTGTAATAAGTCTAGATATTACACTAGTTCAGATGTTTTTAAACCACACGGAGCATTGCATAAAGCAGGGCATGAGTAGTCCAAATGGTTTTAATAAATCTAGGCATTAATAAGTTCAAAAGTTTTAGCTCAACCGACTATCATTTCAATGAAACCCTTCTCTTATTAGCAACAAAAATGATCATTCCAAAAGAATCGTACAAAACTAGTTAGCTAAGAGAAATGAGCCACATACTTTGCACTATGATAATGGTAACATGACAACAATTCAGTAAAAGGACAGAGGAACAACACGATGGAGCTAGGCGACCACAACCTAGGAATTGAGTGCATACTGTAGTTGGAGTAAGAATGGAGTTGACATCTAGAGCATGAACCATGACAACAACTATTGAGCAAAAGGGTGAGATGAGTGCACAATTCGGTGGCTTGTGCGTTTAACCCTTTGTTGTAAATTATACATTGAACAATTATCCCTTGTAGAAATAACTCGAAATTGGCATTTGCTAATGAATCAGACTGAAATCAATAAACACAAATTTCTTCTACTACATTCTGCGTAAGGAAAACTGACAATAGAAACACATGCAATCATTTAATCACAAGGAACACAATTTTTATAGGGGAACCCAATTGGGAAAGACCCCTCCTCTGTTTATATTATATTAGATAAGAAAAATGATCTATTATAATGACAACTTCAATCCTTGAAGCTCTATCTGCACTGCAATATTGATCTCCTCTTGAGTTTGCTCTAGAAAACATTGAGCTTACACTCGCTCTACATTCATTCGCGTTCCTGCACTCGCTCTACCTGCACTTGTGTTCTTGCACTCACATTCCTACACTTGCTCTACCTGCACTCACGTTCCTACACTTGCTCTTATTTCTTTGCACAATTATGAGGAAATTAGCGCATTTGCTATATCCAAAACTCTGTACACTCACTAGTATACAATAGTAAATACAATGTCTTTTCCCTCCATTCAACTAGGCATTTTGAATTGCATGCATGACTAGGGCTATTTTTAGTAAATTGACTAGTTAATTGAGAGATTAATTATTTAACAACAATAACAACTACTCAGCTGAACTCACACTGAGTCAATTCATGGCTCGAGCTCAGATAACTGAGTTTCACTAACTATAATTCCACTAGATTGCTAGACCTTAGCAATCAATTCATGCAGAACTCTACTTCTTTCCCACAAACTCAAATTGACTGACATAACTGAGTGACTTGGCCTTGTCGCTCTTTCTAATTGACTTGGCCTTGTCGCTCTTGTTAACTGTAACTCAAGTCATACTGTTGAAGAGGAAATTCGAATTTCTCCATTTGACTAAGGCACAAGTCAAATGAATCATTTTCGTGCTACAATTTAACACTCCCTCTTAGGAAGAAAAGGGTTCTAAACAACCCCAATCTTGCTCTTGTGGGGGAATGTACTCTAACACAACTAACACTCCCTCTCACTGTTGCTGTTGCCTCTCACTATTGTTGTTGCTACTGCAACAATTGCGACTGAGAGCATCCAAAACACTGTATCAACTATGTCTCTGAGTTGCAACTATCTCTTGAGTCTTTGACTGCTATTACCCAGCCACTGTCGCCTAAGATCTCACTGCATCAACTGACACTGATCCTTTTGCTATTGAATACTATGGGCCCTTGTAGCAAGGGTATTGATCAACGAGAAGAGTATATTGCAACTGTTGTTGCTTTCTTATGGACCCTACCCAAATCTTTGTTACTCTGGGACTAAGGCTCTACATTGCCCCACCTCACTCTTGGAGGTATAGCTGCATACAAAGTGAACTCTAATCTACTCACACTGCTGTTGCTACTGCTTTTGCATTGTTGCTGCAACTATTGAAATAATGAGTATGATCTCCTTACAACCTAAAGTACTAGCTTCCATAGGGTTGCTCCCTTTGAAACTGACTCCCTCTGAGTCTCGATCTCCTTGTGAGAAATCTCTTTGCTTCCTCCTAACAACTCGCATTGTCCACTTGCATTGGAGAAATTCTTGCACCACAGATCTGCTATTGGAAATTTCTCTGAAAGAATATTAGGAACTTGGTTTGTTAAAATTGGCAACTAGGGCCAAATTCCACTTTAGACAACTCATTTGATGGAGATGATGATTGCATTAAATTCCTCCTTTCGAGAGGACCAAAATCAACCTAAAGATCATCAAATTTGGACAAGGGAAAATATGTTTTTGAGGTCAAGCCCACACATGTGCAAATTGTCAAGGTTGACCACATCATCATGTAGATAATGGACATGTTACTTCACTCTCAATGACTTGTACAAATATAAGTGACCTCTCACCTCATTTGGCATCACTTCATCTCACACATTCTTCTCTCTCCTTCTCTGATTGGTTTGTACAACTTATTGAGCATATCTATTCTCTCACAAATGTGGAAAGAAGAATGAATTTCAGGGACGAAATTTCAGAATTATGTTGTAGGTTTGACCAACGTTGACTAGATACTTTGACTTATCCTTTGACTATTTTTTTGTGGGAAAATTTTGTTTTTGGCAAGCCATACAATTTGGCACAAAAATTGAGGTGATTTGAGCACTTTAATTGCAGAGATAATTGCAGGTTGACTGCAGGTTTCAGGGCTGAATTTGACCAAGTTTGATTGTGGACTTTGGGACTGTTTTGGGATGATTTTGACCATCTATTCAGGTTGAGTTTGATTGGGTATGATCGAGCTACTTTGAGGATGCTTTACTGCTGCATGGATGTTTTATTGCTGCATTGAACATCTTTGAAATTTTGGGTGGGGCTGAATTTGCCTGCAAATTTGACAGGGCTGTTTGGCTTTGATTTGGTAAGTCAAGTACTCTCTCTCTCTCTTTCCTGAACATTTGATCTAATAATAATAAGAATTGATCAAAGGGTTGTTCCCATCTTGGGGTTTTTCCTTGGCATTTGCCAAATCTGGTGTCCTCTTGTCTTGGCTTGTCTTCTGCATTTTATTGTTCGTGTTCTATCTATAGTTACTGTAATGTGATTTATGGTTAATGTGATTGCTATTGGAAAACTAAATTGGAAATTGTCATTGGGGTCCTAAAAGGACATTGAAGTAATTGTGCTAAGCATAAAACATGCCATTGTTAACTAAAATCAACATGATATCAGAGCATTGGTGAAGACAAAGCCCAAGCAAGAGAGAGAAAAGCAATCACTAAGGGAGATTTGTTAGACAAGGTCATTGGACTAGCCTCAATGGCTACTACATCTTATTTCAAATATGAGGATAAGCGACAAAGCCCAAGCAAGAGAGAGAAAAGCAATCACTAAGGGAGATTTGTTAGACAAGGTCATTGGACTAGCCTCAATGGCTACTACATCTTATTTCAAATATGAGGATAAGCTCAATGACAAATCTGATTATCATGCATAGAAGAATGACTTGTTATCTATCGGAGAAGTTGGTGACAAATTACTCACTCTCATTGCACTTAGGTCTTTCATGAGCATGTGATGTGTTTAACACCATCATTCTCAACAATGACAGGATTCCTAGTTTCGATGAATTATTGACTAGATGCACTCAAGAGGAGACGAGGAAGATGGGCAGAGACAAGCATTCAAATGGAAATGAACCTATTGTTTTCTCCACTCAAGCTGAAAGGAAAAATAATGTTGGTACAAGGAGACAGGGTCAAGGATTCAGTTAGGGATTCAAAGAAGGAAGAAAAGGAAGGTGCTACAATTGTAACAGGTTCGGCCAATATGCTAGAGTGTCCTCACAAGAAAGATTCTCCAAGGGATGATGACTACAACAACCACAACAATTTCAAAGGCAATGACAATCAAAGGAACAATGGGCTCAACAACAAAGGGAAGAGAAATGCTTCCGTTGCTCGAAATGGAAATGGTTGACCTCCTAAAAGGGCAAGAAATTTCAAGTATAATGAAAGTAATGTTGTAGAAAAACAAGATGAGCTTGATCTTATTTTTTGCTCTATCTACTGCTTCTCCTCTGGATGCTTTGGATCATTGGTTGATTGATAGTGGAGTCTATAGGCACTTCCCTAGATACAAGGAGGCCCTCTCAAATTTGATTGAAAAGAAGACTAATTTGGAGATAATGCCACCTACCCGGTGAAAAGGATAGGTATTGTCACTCTTCTCTTGAATCAAGGTCAAACCATTCATCTACAAGAAGTATTTCATGTGCCCGATGTGAAGAAGAACCTAGTGTGTATTTCTGCGATGGAAGATAAAGGCTTCAAGGTAGCATTTATTGATGGAAATATACGTATTTGGCAAAGAAATCCTAAAGATGCATTTACTCTTGGATTTAGGGTTGATGGTCTCTATCAAGTTGGTGGAAGTCCTTTGGGAGCTTTGGCAAATGATACTTCTCTTCAATCTGAGCTATGGTACAGGAGGTTTACCCACTTGCATTACAAAGCCTTACCTGGAGTAAGGAAGATGGTCACAGTATGGCCGAGTTTAATATGAACCATGAAGGTGTTTGTCAGGGTTGTACAACTGGGAAACTTACAAAGGGACCATTGCCTTCTAGTCAAAGCAAGACAACCAATATTCTTCACTTGGTACATTCTGACCTGTCTGATATGTTGCTCGTAACATCATTGGGGGGGGGGTACTCATACTATGCAGTCTTTGTGGATGACTATTCTCATAAAACATGGATCTATTTCTTTAAAAGGAAGGATGAACTGTTCAAATGGTTTCGTTCTTTCAAAGCATTGGTGGAAAATCAAATAGGGGAGAAAATCAAAATATCAAGGACCGACAATGGAACTGAATATGAATCAAATGAATTCAATGACTTTTGCAGAGAGGCCGACATTAATAGGGAGACAACTATCTCATACACTCCTAAGCAGAATGGCGTTGCTGAAAGGAAGAATCGAACAATCATGGAAACCACCCTTGCCATGCTCCATGGTCAAGGCCTACCAAAGTTCTTACGGGGAGAAGCTGCCAACACTGTTGTGTATGTTCAAAATAGGAGCCCGCATCAAGCATTGAATTTCAAGACACTCGAGGAGGTCTTCATTGGTAAGAAACTTGATGTTTCTCATTTTAGAATATTGTCATGTGCATAAAGAGAAGAGGAATAAGTTGGAAGCTTCTGGGAAGAAAAGTATATTTGTGGGCTACAGTGAGAATTCAAAGGCATATAAAATTTATGTGCCTAGTCAAAGAGATGTGGAAGTAAGCCATGATGTCACCTTCGATGAAGATATTGCCCTTGGAAAAGCCAAAAATCTCCATATCCCAAGGACAATGATGATGCTGCAGAAAAGCAAGATGAACCTCCAACGAATGAACCTATGCCCTATGGACCTCATTGATCTACCTCCTGGTGATCCCTCTACCTCAAGGAAAAGATCTTTGTGGCTCAAAGATACTCTCGAAGATGCTAAAAAACACATTGCTCCAAGAGGGACATTTCGTGAAAGTAGGAAGTCGAACAGGTATCAAGGGTACTTAGCTGCTATGAGTACTATTGTTCAAACCAATCCATGTACATTCAAGGAAGCTGTAAAGCACAAAGTCTGGAAGGATGCAATGAATTAGGAATATGAATCTATCATGAAGAATGATGTCTGGGAAGTGGTGCCTAGACCTGAGGACAAGACCATAATCACTTCAAAATGGCTATACAAAATTAAACATGGAGCTGATGGGAATGCTGAAAAATATAAGGCTAGATTTGTTGCTCAAGTCTTCTCTCAAAAGGAAGGAGTGGACTATGACGAGATATTTGCAACAGTTGCCCGACATACCACTATTCAATCTATTATTACTCTTGTTGTCTCTCAAGAATGGAGCCTACATCAAATGGACGTTAAGACTGCTTTCTTGCATGGCTCGCTTAAGGATGAAGTCTACTTCGAACAACCCTAGGGGTTCGAGGTATATGATCGAAGGAGACACGTATGCAGGTTAAAGAAACCCCTCTATGGGTTGAAGCAAGCCTATTTGGTAAGAGAGGATTGATAGCTATCTTATGAAGCTGGGATTTACGAGGAGTTATGTTGATCCACACCTATACTTCAAGGTTGTAAAGGATATGCCTCTCGTTTTGGTCCTTTATGTTGATGATCTCTTTTTTAATAGGTGTCGACCCTCTCATTTATCAATGCAAGATGGAGTTGACTTTTGAGTTCGAGACGAAGGACTTAGGTTTGATGCACTACTTCCTAAGCTTGGAGGTTTGGCAAAAGATAGGTGGGATTTTCCTTTCTCAAGCAAAATACATTGTGAAGGTGCTTGAGAGATGTGGGATGGTGGATTGCAAGTTTGTGTCTACTCCGTTGGAACTCAACTTCAAGAAGCCATGTGGAAGTGTTGTTGGGCCCGAATTGGCAAACCCTTCCCAGTATCAACAACTTGTGGGGGCCCTGATGTTCTTAGTAAACTCTCGACTAGACATATGCTTCGCTGTGAATAATTCGAGTCAGTGTATGGTTGAGCCTCATCACATTCATTGGATTGTTGCTAAGAATCTCTTGAGATATCTCTGTGGCACAATCAACTATGGACTAAGATACATTGTCGGGAATTTGAGGCTATATGGATATACTGATGTTGATTGGGCTGGTAGTGTGGTGGATTAGAAAAGCATGTCTGGATGTTGCATCTCTTTAGGGTCTGCGTCAATTTCTTGGATGAGTAAGAAGCATAAATTAGTTGCTTTAATATATATGCAACTAGTATGGTCTGTTGTGAGGCTATTTGGTTGAGGAATCTCTTTAGTGAGCTATTTGAGCACATGTTGGATACCACCCTGATTTATTGTGACAACTAGAGTGGGATTCGCCTTTTAGAATATCTCGTGAGCGATGATTGCTCCAAGCACATTGATATTGGGTACCACTTTATCCGGGATATGGTACAACCGAGAGAAATAAGGCTTCAACACATCAGGGCTGATGAGTAGGTCACAAACATCCTCACGAAGCGCTTAGGGAAGGTCAAATTCTTATACTTCTCATAAAGACTTGAAGTCGTGGAAAGACTCTCCCTCGAGGGTCCTGCTTGAGTTGGACATTGAGCTCTGGGAGCTTCTTGGAGCTATGAGTGACCATAGGGTGAGTGGTTCACCTTCCCCTATTAGTGTGCTATGTAAAGGGTGAGTGGTTCACCTTCCCCTATGATACCCCATGATGGTTGACATGTTTGTAGGGTGAGTGGTTCACCTTCCCTTTGATTGATAACACGTGTGTAGGGTGAGTGGTTGACCTTCCCTTATGATTGACATATGTATAGGATGAGTGGTTCACCTTCTCTTATAGATGCCCCAACATACATCCTACCCATGTAGTCCGAGACTCATGGGCAGTACCTCTCATCTGGCCAATGAATTTGGAAAAGTCAATAGGGACCATAGCACTATAAATGGATGCATCGTGTATTGACATACTCCCTATGTCTAGGATGCATGGTGTTCAACAACTTGATCTAGGATCAAGTTTGATTGAGGGCAGTGTTGTGAAAATCGCGATATTATCGCGATTTTATCGTTTTATCGCGAGTTTTTCAACAAAACAAAAATATCGCGTTTTTTATTCGAAATTATTGTGGGTTTTTTTTTTTGCCCGATTTTTTGGAAATTATCGCGAGTTTTCCAAATTATCGTGATAAATTCCAAAAAATCGCGATAAAAACTAAAATTATCACGGGGCTTCGCGACAACGAGGTTTTATAAAGATTTTTTTGGTTTTTTATGAATTCATTTGCACAGTGACGCGCGTAGAGGGCAGAGGAGAGCTGGGAGACATTGCTGGAGAGGGTTTGAAGTTTTTTCAAGTGCTTAGAGTAGAAAATCAAGAGGAGGAGACCGATATCTCCATAGAAATGGTATAGGAATCAATTTTTTTTTGTTTTCATTGTTTTTAAACGTTGTTTTTGGTTGGGTAACTTGGTATGTGCACCAATTTTTTTTGTTTTCATTGTTTTTGGTTGGGTAACTTGGTATGATTATGGGCACCAATTTTTTTTTGTTTTCATTGTTTTTAAACATTGTTTATGTTTTTTTCATTGTTTTTGGTTGGGTAACTTGGGTTTGGAATTGTACAATGTAAAAATTAAAAATTAAAATACTAAATTGTAAATTTGTAACTTGTAAATACTAAATTGTAATCCTTATTTTCCCATAGGTTCACAACTTCACCGAAACACCATTCAATTTTGCAACTTCAAAGTTCAAAAACAAATATGCCAAGGAAATTGGATCATTAACCTAAAGCTCTGAATGATAGACTAAACTTGACTTGCAAGTTGTGTGGCCACCCTATGTTCGGGGGGGTGTACAGGTTGAAGTATCACCTTGCACAAATCCCTGGAAATGATGTGGGGCCTTGTTCAAATACAAATCCTGAACTCATCCAAAGAGCCATGAAAGCATTGGAAGTTTTAGACTAGAGTAAAGAGGCCAAAGAAGAAATCAAAAAGCAACTAAAAAGGTCAGTTGAAGCAAGTGGCACTGGTTCTACTGCAGCATCAACCAATCCGGTAGCTGCCACATCATTTTTTGTTCCTCGAACCACTCTTGGTTCACAACCATCTATCAGTTCAATGCTAAAAAGAACTGAGAAAGAACAAGCTGACAACTTGCTTGCAAAATTTCTCCTCTGGAGTGATATTCCTTTTAGCATTGTAAGGAATAATCCATTTTTTCAACCTGCTGTTGATGCTATTGCAAGTGTTGGCCCAGGGTACAAAATCCCTTCTTATCATGATTTCAGAGGCCAGATTTTTCAAAATGAAAAGCTTGACTGCACCCAAAGATTGGAGGATTTTAGGGCATCATGGGCACAAACAGGATGCACTGTTATGTCAGATGGTTGGACTGACCAAAAGGGGAGAGCCCTTATAAACTTTTTGGTTAGTTGTCCCAAGAGGACTATGTTTATCAAATCTGTTGATGCATCTGCACAAATCAAAGATGCAAGAACTTTATGTGATTTGCTAGATGTGTTTATTTTGGAGGTGGGTGCAGAAAATGTTGTCCAAGTTATAACGGACAATGCTGCAAATTATGTTGCTGCTGGCAAGATGCTTATGGACATGCATTCTACTTTATTTTGGACACCTTGTGCTGCACACTGTATTGATTTGATGTTGGAGGACATAGGGAAAATTCCCTTTGTCAAACATATTGTTGATTCATCCAAAAGCATTACAAAATTTATATATAACCATACATTTGTGCTTAGCTTGATGAGAAGATTAACCAACAACAAAGAGTTGGTGCGCCTCGCCATTACACGGTTTGCCACCAGTTTCATATTTCTTCAATCCATCTTGAATTCTATGTGGGATGTGAAGAGAATGTTTCTTTCAGAGGAGTGGTGTGCTTTGCCAATGAGCCGCAAACCAGAGGGAGAGGCCGTATGCAAACTAGTTTCATACCAGGAAGACTTCTGGGCGAGAGTGAAGGAGGTGTGCGTTGTTACTGAACCTTGGTAATGGTTCTTCGGTTGGTTGATGGTGAGAAGCCCACAATGGGCTATTTGTATGAGGCCATGGACAGGGCCAAAGAAGCCATTCAGGCCTACTATGATGATAAGAGAGATGATGGGTTTCAGAGACTACTCCTCCTATGGGGAGTGATTGATGAGCGATGGAACAACACACTCCATCGTCCCATTCATCCTGTTGGGCTTTTCCTGAACCCCACATTTTCTTACGCATGTGGGTTTGTATTTGATGCTGAGATCATGGATGGATTCTTATCCTGTGTCCAGAAGATGGTGCGATCTCCAGAACAACGTATAGAGATCTCTAGACAAATTGAGACATACAGGATGACAGGTGGCACATTTGGCTTTGAGATGGCTGTCATTGACAGCGCGATTAAAATGCCAGGTATTTTTTAGTTTGTAACTTTGTTTCAAATTTCATTGTCTCTTCAAATTCCATTTTTTTCTTATGTTTATTTAAAATTTTATTTGTAATTTTGTTGTAGATGCATGGTGGAAAATGTAAGGTGGCAGGGTACCCCTTCTGCAAAAGCTTGCCATTCGCATCCTCAGCCAAACATGTAGCTCCTTACGATGTGAGCGCAATTGGAGTGTATTTGAAAAAATACATAACAAGAACCGCAACAGGTTAACACTTAAACATTTAAAATATTGCCATTTTCCAAATAAAATTTTGAATTCATTAAACAATATTTTTTTTATAATTATTAATTATTTTTCATGATCTTTGTACAGGTTGGAGTCCCAGCGACTTAATGACATGGTCTACGTCTACTACAATCTTCGATTGTGGGTGAGGCAACTGGAGAGGACACCTGATGTGGAGGCCATCTCATTGGATGGGATTGACACCGTGCATGGAGGGTTGAGGCCGAGAGGCCTCTCATGGAGTCTGCTGATGATTGGTTAGTGCAGGATGTAGGGGGGGCGGGGGAGGAGGAGGAGGAGGAGGAGGAGGTGACACCACCTACCCGGGCTACCCCTGCCACCAGTAGAGGACGTGGTCTACCTCCTATAGCTCCTATTTGTAGTTCTTCGGCTTTTAGAGCACATCAGACTCCACTACCATCTCCACCAGCACGGCCACCAACATCTCTACATCTAGAGGGAAAGGGAAAGCTGTGGCATTTTCTTGCAAGAGGGGCAGAGGAAATCAATAGGATTGGACTTTTGTTATTTTCTTCATTTTATTGTATATGGTATTATGACATGATGAGATACATTATTATATTTTTTGTTGATATTTTGAGGCTGAGTTGGGACTCAGGAGTCAGGACTTACTATTCAGGACATGATTTAATGTTATGTGTGATTTTAGCACTAGAAATGATCTTAAACATCTTATACATTAGTTCTTTTATCATATTTATGTGTCAATGTATTTATTTTATGTTGTAGACGGTTTAGATATTAAAAAAATTGAAAAAAATGAAAAAAAAATGAATATTTTTGTACCAAACGATTATTTCCCGATAATTATGATTTTTTCCTCGCGCCGATATTATCCCGATAACGATTAATGCAACATTGATTGAGGGTCTACCTCTGGGTTGACTTTTGTCAGTGGAGAGTGGTAAGGTCTTGTGACTCACCCTCGATCAATTCTTCTTCATTATCTATATTAGTGTTCAACAGAGCAGAGACGAGATACGAAGATGGTTCATGATGACAGGATGACATGATGGTCGATGATGATGGATGGATTGGCAGGTGGAATTCTCCCTAGTTGAGAGGGAGTGTTAAAATTGGTAACTAGGGCCAAATTCCACTTTAGACAACTCATTTGATGGATATGATGATTGCATTAAATCCCTCGTTTCGAGAGGACCAAAATTGACCTAAAGATCATCAAATCTGGACAAGGGAAAATATGTTTTTGAGGTCAAATCCACACATGTGCAAGTTCTCAAGGTCGACCAGACACTTTGCCTCATCCTTTGATTGTGTTTTTTGTGGGAAAATTTCGTTTTTGGGAGGCCGCACAGTTGCCAAACTGAGGTGATATGTGCACTTTAACTACATTAACTACAGAGATAATTGCAAGTTGACTGCAGATTTCAGGGTTGAATTTGACCAAGTTTCACCGCTGACTTTGGGACTATTTTGGGTTGATTTTGACCATCTATTCAGGTTGAGTTTGATTGGGTATGTCTGAGCTACTTTGAGGATGTTTTATTGTTGCGTTGATCATCTTTGACTTTTTGGGTGGGGCTGAATTTGACTGTAGTTGATTGTAGATTTGACAGGGCTGTTTTGGCAAGTCAATTTCGACTTTTGTACCCTCTCTCTCTCCCTGCTGAACATTTGATATAATAATAAGAAGAATTGATCGAAGGCTTTTCCCCATCTTGGGGTTTTTCTTTGGCATCCGCCAAATCTGGTGTCCTCTTGTCTTGGCTTGTCTTTTGCCTTTTATTGTTCATGTTTTATCTACAGTTACTGTTAATGTGATTGCTATTGGAAAACTAAATTGGAAATTGTCATTGGGCTCCTAAAAGGACATTGAACTAATTGTGCTAAGCATAGAACATACCATTGCTAACTAAAATTAACATGGTTTCTATATAGTTTTCAATAGATCTAATACCATGTAGAAATAACTCGAAATTTGTAGTTGCTAATGAAATCACACTGAAATCAATAGACAAATTTTTTTCTGCTACATTTTGCAGAAGGAAAACTGACAATAGAAACACATGCAATCATTTAATCACAAGGAACACAATTTTTACTCGGGAACCCAACTGGGAAAAACCCCTCCTCTGTTTGTATTATATCAGATGAGAAAAATGATCTATTACAATGACAACTTCAATCCTTGAAGCTCAATTTGCACTGCCATACTAATCTCCTCTTGAGTCTGCTTTAGAAAAAACTAAGTCTGCCTGCACTCACGTTCCTGCACTTCTCTTATTTCCTTGTGTAATTTTGAGGAAATTAGCGCATTTGCTACATCCAAAACTCTTTACACTTACTAGTATGCAATAATAAATACAATTATGCCTTTTCCCTCCACTCAACTAGGCAATTCGAATTGCGTGTATGATTAGGGCTATTTTTAGTAAATTGACTAGTTAATTGAGAGATCAATGAGTTAACAACAATTACAACTACTCAACTGAACTCATATTGATTCACGACTAGAGCTTAGATGACTGGGTTTCACTAACTATAACTCCACGAGATTGTTAGATTTTAGCAATCAACTCATGCACTAAGTCACCTGACACGGGGATTCGGGACACGTAGGATTCGAGATTCGTGGTGTCGGATTCGGACACGCTGACCCCCCGGAACAGGACACGTTAGGACACGTTATATATATTTTATTAAAAATATATAATATATATTAAAAATTAGATATTATGATATTTCTTACACAAATTTTAATTAATGATACAAATTTATTGATTTCAAACATAGATCTTGATTCTTAATCTATACTATAACTATTAGCATGCATAGTTGATAGACTGATAGTAGTATAGTACATACAAAATTCAAATAAATGTCAAATTTCAAATGGTACTAGTCTGATAAATGATATTACCACTTTTCTGATATTACCACTTTTGAAAATAAAAAATATATGAGATATACGTCATGCTTTTCATATAGCTTTTCCAAATTAACAAACATATCCGGCCTTTTTGTACTTTTGGAACCATAGCTAATTATAAAAGAAGTAGATTCAACTTCTGTCAATAAATATACGAAGAGCAGTAAAGGCGGTTACCTGAAAGCAAAGCCCGTGGGAGTCACATTTTAACGATTGATTTTATATATATTCCAAAGCGGAAAGTATTTGGTTCTCATCTTAAAGGCAAGACACTCGATGCACCTACTCAGTTCGCTCGCTCGCTCGCTCGATTTGGAAAGTAATTTGAACCCTATCAAACCGTAAATGTATGGGAGAAAAATTTAATTATATTAATTAAAACTTCGATGTGTGGCTACCATGAGTGGGTACAAAATAAGGCTTTATTGGCCTGGTAGGTTTGAAAAAGTAAAATACTTACCAACTCAAATATAGAGACTAAGCGCAGTAAAGGCGGTTACCTAAAATCAAAGCGCATCGGAGGAGGAATGAGAGTCAGCGATGTTATATTTCCATGAAGAAATTCTACGGAGAGTTGAAATGCCAGTTGGATTTTGGAGCCAACAGACTCCATTACTTTCTTCGAGGCTTTTATATCCGTTTAATTACATCACATTGGAACATTGGAACATGCCCCACGCGGAAGTAAACTGCCAAACCCGCGGGAGGATTCAGGAAGTAAACCGACCCGATTCGATTTTTCAGTGACACGTTAGGACACGACGTGGGGAAATCGGACACGACGTGTCCTGACAGAATGACACGTGTCAGGACAGAATCGTGTCCGATACGTGCGATTCGCGATTCGTCCAGGGTTTTGAACGAATCCGGTTTCTTAGCTCATGCATAACTCTATTTCTTTCCCACAAACTCGAATTGATTGACTTAACTGAGTGACTTGGCTGTGTCTCTCCTACTAATTATAACTCGAGTCATCTTGCTGAAGAGGAAATTTGAATTTCTCCATTTGACTAAGGCATAAGTCAAATGAAGCCTTTACTTTCTACAACGCGTTCAGCCCTCTCCTGCGAACCCCCATTCCTTCTCCACTGGCTTCTCCCTCTTTATTAATGTTCGAATTCTACTCCTGGTTTGTTAGATTTCAACATCTCTGGGCTAACAAAGATGTCACACCTATGCCTCCTGGCTCAGTCATTATTGATCAACCTTGTAGGCCAATCAATGTTGTGCGATTTGGCTTCCTTTCTCCTTCACTACCCACCATCTGTCTTCTTCCCCTGATTCTAGAATCAACAGTGTGTGGGAAGAAAAAAATTTGCAATATACCTGTAGGTAAATGTATATGTTCTAAATTTAATAGCTATATGACTCAGCCATTGATCCCTCTAAAACTGACTTTTTGCAACGACGCTGATTGAATGTTGACAGGTCATGGGTTCGAGCTCTTAGGGGGCTTTTGGCCATCAAAGGTTGTCAAATGCGTAGAAGGGGAAGGAACACATCCTTGCTTTTACTTTACCCTAATTTTATTTGTTAGTTATACCTTTCAATGAAGTTATGGTAAGTACATTCAACCTTAGCTAGAGAACAATTTAGGGCTTGTAACAATAGGTCTAGATTAATTAGTCTTTATAAATATTACTGTGTCACAATAGCCAATTAAGGTCTTCAATAGCCTAGTGTGCGTACCTTTCAATGAAGTTATGGTAAGTACATTCAACCTTAGCTAGAGAACAATTTAGGGCTTGTAACAATAGGTCTAGATTAATTAGTCTTTATAAATATTACTGTGTCACAATAGCCAATTAAGGTCTTCAATAGCCTAGTGTGCGTACATCGTTTGAAATTTACAATAGCCACACACAATTTTATATACTCACAATGGCCTAGTAAAGTCTAAAATAACAAATGCATAGCCATATAGGGTTCATAAAGGCCATATACATGCCTTTTTACATTATTTCCAAATACAATTACACATTTAAATCATGTATGCTTAGGTATATTTATTATCTTCAACATGTATACACGAGTAACTAGGGAAGTACTTATAATGACCCTACAAGTGCAAGGTGGCCAGGACAATATTTACATTATGTACAAGAATGTATCATGATCGTAACAATATGTACATACTTTGCAAGATGACTGGGGTCATTACATTACCAACCAAGTGATGAGATAGATCAAATCTCTCAAGATGCAAACCTCTTTTTGAGTGCAAAACATTAAGAAAGGTTTGCAACTCAAGAGGTTTGATTCCTCTTGACACATGGTATATCCAAAGTTAACATGTATTTATGTTGTTTACTAATGATATTATTTATACTTATATAAATTTCACGTCTTTATATATAGAAATATTTTTTAGTTTTAATTTTATGAAAATCCTGATAATACATATAGTTACATATATATGCAACATTATTTTTTGTAAGTTGGGAAACATATATTATATTATATTATGTCCAAAAAGTACATTTAGATAGCATATTGCTCCTATTATAGGACTCCCATTAGGGAAACCAAAATATCAAAATAAATCCACCAAACAATATAATTGGTAATCTAACAAAGATATCTAAAAATAGTTACTTTGCTATTGCCTATCATAGACTTTCCTAACTGATTTAACTGTCGATGACTATAACAAAAAGTGAAAAATAAAAAAAATAATTCAAATGAAACTTGTGCTAGGGTGTGCGGGAGTCCACCTGAATGGTTTCATGTGGATTATCCTCTTCTTCTGTGTTTGTAAATTCAATGTGGATTATCCTCTTCTTCTGTGTTTGTAAATTCAATGCTTGCCAGGTGTTTCGTTAGAATATTGATCTAACGGGAAACCAAATATCAAAATATATTCACTAAACAATATAATTGGTAATCTAACAAAGATATCTAAAAATAGTTACTTTGCTATTGCCTATCATAGACTTTCCTAACTAATTTAACTATTGATGACTATAACAAAAAGTGAAAAATATAAAAAAAATTCAAATGAAACTTGTGGTCGGGTGTGCGGGAGTCCACCTCAATGGTTTCAGGTGGATTATCCTCTTCTTTTATGTTTGTAAATTGAATGTGGATTATCCTCTTCTTTTGTGTTTGTAAATTCAATGCCTGCTAGGTGTTTCGTCAGAATATTGATCTTCTTCAATCCTACTGATCTCTCTGTGTTTCATCCAGTTGTAAAAGTATTTCTTGTTGTTCTTTTGACCTTTCCCTGTGATTGTTTTAATTTGCGAGTAGATATCCATCGCTTCCAGTGATAAAAGTATATTGCCTGACCTTTCCAATTGTATGATTGTTTTAATTCGCCCGTAGATGTCCATCGCTTGAAGATATTTGCGAACCACTTTCTCCCACCCACGTGTTCTATTACATCAATGTTAGATATAAACCTTCGCTTTTGTCTAGCCTGCTCCTAAGCTTCTACGATTATGCTCGAGGGATTTCAACTGCCTCTATATATGTGGCATTTTCTCTGACATGTTTTATACATTTTTTTTCAATTTAATTTTTTAATGTGATATGCATAACATTGATGTGTGTGTGTGTGACACACCTAATCTTTGGACATTAGGTGAATGAATTGTAAATATGTAAATAAAAAGAATTTTGGACCATTAGAACAAGAACTGACCTTGGAAGGTGAATCCCAAAGGTTACTTTGTTGTTATATAATTTCTCTCATTAATGCAATGACATCTAAGTTTTGGGTGTGATTCCTTGGTTTGACATGGTATTAGAGCCAATTTTAGATATATTTGCTAGCATAACTCCTCGGTCATTTGCTTTCCACTTAGTATTTAGTCTGTTGATTATGCTCTTGCCTCTCAGTTCACCAAATGTTTTTGTCCCGTCAACCTTGTCAGTGCTCCTCTCACAAAAGTTACTCCCTAATGCTTAAATGCTTAACGCTCTATGTGTTGAAAAATGTGTAACTAGGCTTGGTCTTCATAAATATGAAATGTACTTTTGATTCTTGTATATTGTAAAATAAAAGAAAATTAGTAGTATTATTTTTGGAGCATGGGTTTCATGCTCAAGGTCTTTTATTTTAGAGGTCAAGCACCGATTGAGTGCTTCTAGGGTTTGTCTTAGGACAAGAAGTCAAAAGAGTCATTGTCGTAAGTTGAAGACCCCACGGGGCACATTGTAACTTGTATAGAAAAATATTTGTCATTAGAAATGTCAAAATACCCTTCAAGCCCGAGTCGGCCTGGCAGTTGGGAAGTCGGCCTATTTTGAGGAGCCACGTCCACTTTTAGAAGCCAATATAAATGAGGGAACTCGACCTCCTTGGAAGATATTCATCACTCAATCATTTAAGTGAAGAAGGAAGACATCGAAGAAGGAGGACAAGGAAGAAGTGTTTTTGCGCTACTTCTCTCTCACACGTGCGAAGTAAGGCTAGGGTTCTATCGCTGGACTAGGGTTTTTCTTCTACAAGTTCGATCTTGAAGAAAGAAGAAAAAGGAAGTTAGCAAAGCTCACATTAGGTCATTCTCAAGCACTAGAAGAAGGAGAAAGCCAACTGAAGGTCTGAAGAAGCCTAGGGAGGCGAGAATAAACTCACACGTGTGGTAGCAGCTGCTGTTGGGAGGGCTGAAAATTTCGAACCTGCAGTACAAGCCTAAATTCTGACGCTGGGAGTCGAATTTGATTGGGTTTGACTTGGACAAAGGAAGCACATCATCCGGAAGGGTTGGAATTTGTCACTTGAAGAATCTATAAGAAGAGAAGATATTTTTGGGTTTTCCTCTCAAGTGGAGAGGTTTTGGCCCTACCTTGCAACCTATATTCTGTGTTCTTGTGTACTATTGTTATTCTTGTTTTGGTCATTGTTTGATGATATACAAACATAATAATAAGTGAAGAAGCTAACAAGAAGAAAAAATAAAAAGACATCACAAGCAGTTATCAAGAAAAGAGAAATCATCCTAACTATTGCCTTATAGATTTCTCAACATGGGATCAGACCTAAGGTTGGCTAAGGGCATAATGAAGATCTTTACGACATTGAAGAAGTTCCTAAAGAAGTGTATGAAGGTTGCAAGTTAACTCAAGAAGGGCATCAAAGAAGTATGGAATCTCCTATTTTCTCTTAAGAAGGAAGTGACCAAGACACCTACAAAGGATGAAGGATTATTCTCAGCACTAGCACATTTCAAGATGAGAATATTTGGGTGATCGACAGTGGAGCATCAAGGCATATGATTGATCAACATAAGCAATTGAAGACATTATCAAAAGGGAAGTCCTCTTACTCTGTAGAACTTGGTGATAATAAAAGCTATCCTATGAAAGGAATTGGATCAACTTAGATTGAGCTTGAAAATGGAGGGAACATTCATCTCAACCATATGTTATTTGTTCCAGGTTTGCACAAGAATTTACTTTCCATTTCATGCTTAGAAGACAAAGGTGATCAAGTTACATTCATTAATGGAAAGGTTGTAGTATAAGGCAAAAACGCAAGCATAGAAGATGCTAGAATGATTGGGATTCGTGAAGGAAGACTCCATAGATTGATAACTCCCCTCACTCAAGCTTTGGTTCACATTGAAGTTAGCCCATGTCAACTTTGGCATAGAAGATTTGGTCATCTCCACTACAAAATCATACCAACCCTAAATACCATAGTAAATGGCATCCCCAAACTGAAAGAAGATCATGACGAAGTTTACAAGGGATGTGCATTGCATTGGGTAAGAACACCAAGAGACCATTTGGAAGCAATGCTTCAAGGTCAAAAGAAATCTTGGATCTTATTCATTCCGATGTTTGTGGTCCTATGACTCCAAAGTCATTTGGAGGTCATCTATATTATGTCACGTTTATAGATGACCACTCCGGGAAAACTTGGGTTTACTTAATGAAATCCATGGATGAAGTCTTTACCAAATTTCAACAATTCAAAGTTGAAGTAGAGAACCTTACAGAAAGGAGAATCAAGATGTTGAGATCTCATAATGGAGTAGAATATACTTCAAAAGAACTTATAACTTTCTATAAGGAGTCTGGGATTAAGAGGTGTTAATTTTAGGTTAACATGTTCTTTGCTTAGGACAATCACTTCAAAATTCCATATTAGCCCATTTGTTAGTCCATTTCATTTCCATTAGCAATCACATGAGTCATTATCAAATTGGTAGTAACTGAAGAAAGAACATAAATGATAGATGCAGAAGACAAGCCAAGACAAGAGTACACAAGGATATGGCTCAAGTCAGGGGAAAACCCCAAGATGGGTAAAACCCTATATCAATTCTTCTTATTATTAATATTGAATGTTCAACATAGAGAGAGTACAATAATTCAAAGTCAAAATGACTTTGCTAATTTGAAGATACAATATCTTAAAGTGGATGGCTCAAAATTGTAATACCAACATTTTGTCTGTTATCACTTAAAACCACAGTTCACCTATGTCCAAAGATTCATATAAAAAATATTTTGTTTAAGTCAATAGGTTTTTAGGTGTGTCACTTTGAAGTTAGAATTTCAAAAGGTATTGATGTGAGTCCTTGTAAAAAACCGTTAGATACCCTCCCTCATTATGGTTTAAAGCATGTCTCGTCTTGATTGCATCATTTTGATTTTGCGCAGTTTTGCAGCGCAATCTGATTGGCCAATTTAGCTGCGCAATCATTTTTCCACCTTTCCGTAGCATATCATCTAGCAGCCATTTTGTAGCGCGGTTTGTCAATTCATAATTGTTTGCGCTACGAAATCGTGGATTCGGGGTTTTTTGCAGCGCATTTTCTTGAAATGTCAAATCTTGGGAGATGAGTCATTAGGTACGTCCATACTTTGTCAGTCGATGTCTTCTCCAGGTCATGATAGGATTCATTCCGCTATCAGATTTAGGATCACGCACATGACAATTATTTTAAGAGATCTTATGAGGTATGGTAGTGTCATAATGTTTATTCATGATGCATTAACGTGCCTGTTCTATGACAAGTGTTTAAAAAAAAAGCCAAGAAGCCTGAAGTTTTCATTTAAAAGAGATCATTGCAAGCGAGCCTGCACTCCAAAGTCGAAGCTGTTCTGTGAATTGTAGCTGCTGTTAGTTCTCTGCGTGAAAATTTTCTGAGCAAGATGGAGAAAAGAGAACACCGATCCGGAAGGTGCCTAAGAACCGAGCCAGAGGGGCTGGATCTTACGCTCAGAGATGAAGGTGTAGCACGAGCTTTTGAAGAGGCTGGTTGCTGGATGTTTTGCGAAAAATTGAAGGGAGGACATACAGAGGTAACTAAAGCCTTTGCATTAAATTTCACTGGCTTGAATTCTAAGGTGTCAATGCTAGAGTTCCCTGTGTCTCCGAAAGCCATTTCTGCTGTCACTGAAATTCCAAGAGGTGGACAAGAATGGTTCAAGAATTTCAAGTTTGACATGACTCCCTGTAAGGAATTTCTGAAGGATCAATATGCAAACGAGGACCTCACTAAAGTTGTGTCGAGGAATTATATAAAAGAACATTATGCTCTGCTCCTTACAGCCATCCAGAAATACCTCACATGTGAGGGAAGGTACACCAAAGTTTACTCTTATCATTTCAAACTCTTGTTACATTTCACAGGGAAAGCATCAATAGACATCCCTTTCTATTTATTCAGAAGCCTTAGTAAAATGTGCGACAAAGTTCAATTAAAGAAAGATAATTGTGAAAATTCCCTGTTCCACCATGGTTTAATAAAGTTGTTGGTGTTAGATGGTTTGCAAAAAATCGGTAGGGATTGGGACTCTTTCATTTTTATGTCCGGTTTCCAAAGCAAAACAGGTCTCACCCCATTGCCAGATAGGGAAAAAGAAAGAAGAATTGAAGAACCTACATTGGCTGAGCTCAAAAGGGAGGTTAAAGACCGAAAGAAGCCCAAAACTAAGCCAAGGAAATCAGAGAAGCCTGTGGTCATAAAAGAAATACCTAAACCATTAGCAAAAGAGACACCCAAATCGTCCAAGGAGAAAATCAAACACCAGAAAAATGCATCAGAGCCAAGTGGAATTGCACAAGTAACAGGAATCAAAACCAGAAGTCAGCTAAGCAGAGAAAAAGGAAAATCAATAGCAATGGAAGACAGCCCTATGTCAAAGGCTAGTCTAAAGGATTTGCTGGAGGCAATTGATTTCGAACAAGCCACATCAGTGCAGGTTGAGGCAATGCCTATTGACCTAACCCAGTCATCACCTGATAGCTCCAAAAAATCAAAAGCCTCAAAAAGGCTAAGGTTTGAGGAGGCAGGTAAGGAATTTATGGTCAAACCCCGAAGGCTAATCACCAGGAGACAAATCCAAGCAGCAGAGCAAGTCCTGAAAGATGAGGTAGCTGTCAAGGTAACTGCAACAAAAGAAATTAGACAACTGCCTAAAGCAGAGAAGGCAGAGGAAATCAAAAGAACAAAATATACCAGAGGACAGGCCAAAGAAATGGGAAAGCAGATAGCTCAAGCAGAAAAAGCAAAGGAAGGCAAAAAGAAGGATATGAAGAAAAAAGTTCCCATTGTCAAGGAAACTAAAACCTCATCTTCAAAGGAGAAATGGGAGGCAGCTGATAAAGAAATGGCTGATTTAGAGAAAACCGTATCAGAAATTGCAGCCATGGAGAACGAACTTGCAAAACTAAAGGCTCAGTTAGGCAAGTTAGCTGCTAAATAAAATTGAAAATGTTTAAGGTCAGATATTGCTCCAAGTTTTTGTTTATTTTTCTTAAGTTCATTGGTTTTTGAGGCATATATAAAAGGAAGACAAATTAGGAATTTTGGAGTCAAGGGTGAAGCTGTAACAGTCACAAAGTAATTGAAAAAAATCATTGAAGACTGTAATTTTGGAAAGAACAGCAGTTTCGTAGCGCGCTACGAAACTGCTGTAGGTGACTGTTTTTAAAGAAAAAATGAAATTGATGCTGAGGTCAGCAAATTTTGTAAGAGAAAGCTTTGAGGATAGGAAGGAGATCATAAATGGATGCCAAAACATTCAAAGAATGACAGATGTAAATTTTGTAGCAAAAAGGTGAAACATTTTGGTTTTTGCTAAAGTCTTCATAAAGTTACTTTATGACCGAAATATTAGGGTTCTGGTAGGGTTACTAGAGTTTTGGATGGAACACCTGTCCAGTTCATAAAGCATCCAGATTACCAGCCATATGGTGTTATGCATGGTCATTAAAGATATTAAACAGCTTCAAGCACGTTCTTTTGAAAATAAACATGGATAAAAGGCAGGGACCGTGAAAACAGAGTATATATCTTCACCAAATGATGAGTCATCAGCATAGTTGGAATCCAAGGCAGCTCATTCAGAGAATACTTCTCAAATGCATCTCGGCCACTACAGAAAGGATACAGGTGTCACAGCTCAAGAAAGACATCATAGTCACGAGGAGATAGAATTAGAATTTAAATATGATTAGGACTCTCTGTATTTACTGCACAATACCTGATGTATTTAATAAGTTTGTTTAAGAATAGATAAAGTTTGTTAATGATAAACATCGAGCTCCCCTCATGCTGGAGGAGGAATCTCAAGTAGCTTAAGTTTTGTTTTCCTATATATAGGAAAAACTCTGATGTAAAAGGGGTTGGAGATTTTTTATCAAAAGACAGAGTTTTCATATCGGCTTATGTAAAGTGTTTTGACAGTAATAGAAAGTACATTGTTTCTTCCCAAGATTCATCTTGTGTTTCAAATGTTCAGGATATATGTGGCTTGGTTTTATTCATCTTGTTTTACAGTTCACTAAACATGCAATCACTCTGAATTCATCACTGATGCTCAGACTTCCTGTATATGTTTTGTTGAGTTGAGGTTCTTCTTGGTAGATGTTTTGAACATTGAGACATTGTATGCCTTGGTTTCCATGATTGAGTGGCTACTTGTTTACTGTAGGAATGTATGACTCCATGAGCCCAATGGGAGAAGCCTTACCTTTGTTGTTCCAACCAGCATGAATTTGATATACAAATTAAAGAGTTAGCCATCTTTCTTGTCCTTTAAAGCATATCAAAAATCTGTGAGAGAGCCCTCTCTGACTAAGGAGGTTAAACCTTAGTCTAAAGCCTAGTCTGAAACAGTTTCATGAGATCTTATTAAGTAGCAGCCCTTAGTATTGATTTTGTGATAACAGGAGGAATGATTCTTGACTATTGGTTGATGTTGACACATCTGTGTCTATGGCCACTTATTCTCGAGAGGGAACTACATGCTTTCTCCCCTATAGGTCTAGAGGATCTATACCCATCAATTTTTGATAGATGGTTCTTCCATGAAGAAGTCTCAAGCTATTATAATGGATTGTATTTTTCCACATTATGACACTAGTTCTTTTTGGTTGACAACTCTATTTCCAGGGAAAAATTGAGCGACCTTTTTTAGTTTTAGTTGACCAACATGTTTTAGTGGATATTTCTTCTTTATGTGTACTAAAGGCCACACTTGTTAGGTTGTGAAATGTTGGCATGGGAAATCAGGGGTTTTGGGGGGGGGGGTTTATATGTGACATCTTCATTACATGTCCCATGTCCCATGCTTAGCATTAGGGGGGAAGTTTTTATGTAATTCTCTCTCTTTGAGGCCTTCTATTCCGATTAGGTGAATGTTGTGCATAAGACCAACTTGATTTTGAGATAGGTATCCATATGCCTATTCACTTCTGTGTCTTGGCCATGACCATACTATATCGAGCTAAGTATTCACATCAACTCACTCTTAGTATTCGAGTTCTCTAGCTACTCATGTTGAGTTCTCACTATGATCAAACTTCCCAATCACCTGTTAAACAAAATTTTGAAATGTCAATGATTAAATGTGTCTCACAAGCCTACCTCTAGCAACAGTGAAGTATTACAATTGTAATGTTGTCACGAGGGGTGATGTAGTTACCAAAGCAACAATAATGAGTGACCATAAATTGAATTCTTTACAAAGATTATGTGGAGGCTTGTATAAGCTACTTGTGATACTTGAAAAAAAGAGATAAAAAGAAAGAAGTGAACACCCATTCACAATTATTGCAATGGATCCAAATATGAGCACTTGAGCCTTTGGCTTGTTGAGAGATGGTACACGTAAAAGAGAAACATATTTCTATGATTTTTCTAACCATATTACACATCGTGGAGACTCTCTTCACCAAGGAAGGAAGATGGGAACAAAATGGAGCAATGACTGCCACCAACACCAGGTGACTCACTGATTATAGACCTAAGAGTTGACCTTTGAATCTCAACCATGCTAACAGATTTTGAATTATCCAAATGTATTTCGAATTGAACACGATGATTTGAATGTTGGTATTTTGATTGATGATTTGAATGTTGGTATTTTGATTGAATTTTCTCCAAAAGGGTTCATGATGAGACACGAGTGTGGACCTAAATGTCACATTTCTCAGATTCATTAATAGATTGGCATGGAGAACCAAGAGGAATCTTGATAATAAACTTGTTTCCAAACATGAGTTAAAAATTAAAACTGGTGACATGAGAAGTGTAGAAGAGCCATTTTACAAATTTCATAGCCACACATGTTAAAATCATTGGCACAAGGTGAGAAGAACTCATTTAGCTACTATATTTCTTATTTATTCTCTATTGAGAAAGGTAAAGAAGTTATGCAAAATTTTACCCTTTTCAACAATGGTACCATGCTTAACCATAACAATCATATCAACATTTCTTACAATGGTCAGACGATGTGCAATAATAACTATTCTATTTATGATAATTCTATTAGGATCTTCTTGACCCACTTTTTTAGACTTTATATCCAAGGCACTAGTAACTTCATCAAGGAGAAGAATTTGGAGATCTTTAAAAATATCCCTTGCAATTGCAATCCTTTGTTTTTGGCCTCTATATAATTGGGTTCCATGATCCCGTACCATTGTATCAAAACCATGGAAATGACAACTAGAATCATCAACACATGAAACATCCATCTACAAAGAAATGCTATTACACAATGAGGAAAGTTAGAAATAATGAAGACCTATATAAATAAAAAAAAAACTTGTGGCATATTGCTTATAAATTTTGCTGCATTAGCAAGCTTGGCAGCGATAGGTATTTCCTCTAGTGTATCTCCATATTTATCATACAGAATATTCTCTTTAATAATACATGCAAAGAGGACAAGTTCCTAGCTTACAAGTCCAAATTTTTGTCTTATCCATTGGAGTTGAATCCCCTTGATATTGCAAGTGTCTATAAGCACTTCAATAGCTTGTGATCATAAAATCTCTCTATGGGACTTGTCACTGTGGAATTTCCACTTCCACTCTCTCCAACTAAAGCTACAATGGTGCCTCTGGGTATTCTTAGTGATATACCAAAAAATATTTCAACAACAGGCCTTGTTGGATACCTGAAGTATATATCTTTAAGTTCAATATCACCATGAATGTCCTTGAATACCAAGCCATTCATATCATTGATATCAATCTCCAAATTCCTATTAATTTTCTCAAACATTTTGTGGCTTGCAATTTGTCCAACTTCAAATGCATTTAAACATGGCGATGTCTAGGTTATTGACTTGAGATCTAGCAACAAGTTGATTTTATCTACATGAATAAGTGAAAGGAAAAATAGTTGAATTTATTTAATCTACATGAATAAGTGAAAGGAAAATTAGTTGAATTTATTTAATCTACATCAATAATTGAAAGGAAATTTAGTTGAATTTCCTCTATTTGTTGTTTCGTATGGGTCCAGGATATTGTTGTAGGCCTTGGACACTTTTTAACATTTTGACCACATCAATGCTAGAAAAAATCCTCCTGGGACAAGGAAACACCCTTGTTTCCTATTCTAACAATCTGAGTGCTTGCAGCTTGAGAAGAGGGTCTTTCATATACCTCTCGGTTCTCCTATCAGTCCTCCATAATCATCTATGGCTATAAATTTCCCAACTCAGTCGTACAAAGAACAATCGAAGACAAATAATTTCCAGAGTATATAGTTGTATATATTTGTGTTATTTACAAACTAAATATGTTTGTCAAGTATATAAATAATAATGCCCATAAGTCTCTTGATCCACACTTCACTTTCAACTTGATCACAACTACACTAGATGTTACAGGGCTTAAAAATAATGTTCAATATAACATACTGCCTGAAGCTTTCCTTGTAACCAAATATTCACTGATGTGAATACCCTTTGGTTTTTATACATTTTTATTCAAAATCAAAATTGTCATTGTAATCTGCATAGGACAGATCAACACTCTGACAAGTTATGATGAAAAACTCAAAACATATTCCTGGTGGCTAGTTCAACCAACTAGGCCTAGGAAGTAAAATGGTCTATTTAGTTTAGAACAATTTTCCTTTTTCCTTCTTGTATCCTTATGTAACACTGTTAATTCAAATTTCGAATTTACTGTTGAACTTAGAAGTTTTGGCACAGAGTTTTCTAGTTTTAGTCCATCCATTAGTTATGTGTTACTACTATTTACCAATATTCAAGGGTCAATGGACTTGATTTATCTTGGGTCCTACTACTGATCCTATAACAATACTTAGATATATATCTATGTACAAAACAAGGACCCTTTCGGATATGGACTTTGGTACGCCATTCTTGAAACTAACCTGTTCAAGAAAGTAATTTATATTATTTAACACAACAATACTTTTACATCTTACAAACCAACCTTTCATATTTGTTATGTCACAACATAATTTCCTTCAAACATTTTGACCACATCAGTGCTAGAAAACATCCTTTTGGGATAAGGAAACACCCTTGTTCCCTGTGCTAACAACATGAGTGGTTGCAGCTTGAGGAGAGGGTCTTTCCTATACCTCTTGTTTCTCCTATTAGTCCTCCATAATCATCTGTGACTACAACTTTCCCTTCATTGAGAAACAAAGATCCAAATCATATGCACAGAAGCACCCTTACTTACCTTTGCATCAACAGCGTAAGACTGCAAGAAGCCCACACTAAATTCTGTCCCAGAATTGCCTTAGGCCACAAACGTCCTTGCCTTAGATCTATTGTCCCAAATCATAGATATTTCTTGACAGAGACTGCAACTATATTTCCAGAGAAGAGGGCTAATCATTACTTATAATTTAGTTTCCGATTAGAGATTGCAATTTTACCCATATTTAGGATAGCTTGTTAGGAACACGGCCCAAGGCGCGCCTTTGACTTTGATGAGATGAGACCTTACATAGAGACCCTTACTTGCTTAGAACCTTCAAACTTGCAGAGGGAGGAGACCATAGAGACTTCACTGGGTGATTTCCTTTTTCTTACACTCTTGCTTGTGCTTGACTTCACCTGTGCTCTGATTCCATTTAATTTTAGGATTAACATGTTCTTTGCAAAAGTCAATCACTTCATTAGCCCATTATTAATTTCATTATTCCATTATGAATCATATTATCCATTGAATGAAAGAACATCCAATGAAAATGTAGAGAACACAAGGATTGGCTCAAGCTAGGGAAAAATCTCAAGGTGGGGAAAACCCTTGAACAATTCTTATTATTATCAAAATAAAATGATCAACAGAGAGAGAGAGTACAATGAATGATGATTTGAACCACTATCCAATGCCAACTAGGCAACACAATCATGCATGCAATTATGTCCACAAGTAGTAGCAATCAAATACTAACTAGAGAGTAGCTTAACCAACGATAGAATGATGTCTTAAGGGAAGTCGGTCCTTGATCATATGATGCAGCCTTCTTTGCTAAGAGGAATGAGCTCAAGACGATCCAAGAATGGAAAATCAAAACACTATTGTTTAATGTTTGTAATGTAAGGCTTGAGTCTTCAATCCTGTAGTAGCATTAGATTGCTTCAAAGATAAACGTTACTCCCTTTAAATAGACTGCGACCTACCCTCCTTAACTGTGACTGAGATGGAGGATACAAACTGACCCTTTCAGCCCTTCGATAAGCTCCTTCAACATGCTGAAGTAGAAACCCTTCCTGTAGCCCAAACTAAAATATATATCATACAAAGAAAAACACATAAATACTTCTTCTCTTAATTATGGTCAGAAATGGAAGAGCATCTGTAACCTTAAACTTCCTCCAAACAGTTCTCCGAGCATCTTGGATGGCTAAGACTTGGTTTCCATAGGCGCTGCAATAATGCTACAATAATCTTCCCCATAGGAGCTATCCAAAGTGGAATTTGGCCTTAGTTGCCAATTTTAACATGTATTTACATGGTTGAAACAATTTCAAGATGCACGAATGCTTGGCCTATCTAAGTTAATAATGGGAATTTTTAGAAAAGCGCTTGAAATTATGGTTACAAATCATGTTAATATTATGAATTAAAAATAGTTGTACACTGTTTTGCCGAGTTTTGGTGCAACAATAAATCAGCTCTCAAATCTGTTTTAGTAATCTGTTTTATTACTGGTTTTAGTTCCATTTAAGGAATCCACTGATAGTGCATTTTGAATCAAGGTGTTGCATCCAAAGAGTAATACTTCTTCATGTTTTTTGGAGCTTTGAATTGAAAGTTCATACCTTGCTTCCTTGCTCTTTATTTTATAATAAACCAATATGCTTGTGGAATTTTACTTACTTTTTCATTTATTTATGTGCAAAAACAGATGGAGTTGTTTTATAAAATTGCTACCAGTGAAGAGAATTCTATCATTGGCGTGGTCAAGTGTCAAGAAGGTTGTACATTTGCTGAAATCCATGATGAAATTGTGGATGATGAAATCATTGGATACCCTTTTGATTTTATCCAGGATGGAATACGTTTAAATCCAAAGAAAGAGAAAAAATGGAAAATTTATACAACACTTTTAGGCATTAAGAGGAAACTAGGCACATTTGATGTGGTGGAAACAAAGTGTTCAAATGTAGTGGAAACAATACCAATATTTGAAAACATTGAAGTGAATGTGGAGGGACTTATGCATAAACAACCAAGAGTTGAAAATATGTGTTTGTTAGTGGAACAAGCCATAGTTGTTGATCCTAGTGTATTGGCATCTTGGGAAAAAAAGTTAAAAGTTTAATGGAAGAGTTTGTCAATGAGAAAATTACTCTCAAAGTATATTCAGAAAAGGAAGAATCTAAAATAAAGATCCATTCTGAAATTTGTGGCATTGATTATGGAACAGGTGATGTATCCTTGGTAGCGCGAACAACACGCAACTTCAAAAACCATCAAATTAAAATAGGGGCCCATCAACAACGCCTTTCAATGCCAAGTGGTAGTGAAATTCCTTCATGTAACAAAGTACAACATACAATGATGGTTGGAGACAATTTCATATTGATCAAGCAATTAAAATTTTAGATGGTTTCAATAAGACATAAGAGCCTAATTTGTTCAAGGTGGTGGAAGCAACACTTGCAGACTATAAGGACATGAAAAAAGTGAGAGTGGAATGTACATGATGCAATAAATGGTTTTGTTTAGTGTCGACAAGTGGTAATATTGTTAGTTATCTAAATGAACACATGAAATGAAAGGAGCACACTACTACTACTACTACAAATGAGGGTTCACATGAGGAGATTGGGCTGAGGAGTGGCACGGTTGGGAGACCCAAGACACTTGCCAATGATAAGTCCCAACAAAGTTTGAGTAGGTTCTTGGTCCCATTATCACCATCCGTATTACATAGGGGTTCTACAAGTGCAAATCCTTCTAATTCAGTTGTGTTAATTAACAATTTAGACTAAACTTGAATATGAATTTGTATATTATTTTATTTATCTTCAATTTTTTTTGTTTTTTATTGTGTTGTCATCTTATTATAGCTCAATTATCTCCCTTGTTACTACAATGTTGGGGGTATTGGTATCCTTATATTGATAGAAATGGGGAGAGATTGGAAACAAAGGTCCTAATGGATGACCAAAGGGGTAGAAAATTATGGGCCATAGAGAAGCATACCAAGATCATGCTATGTTGTGAGGGTATTGAATGTCGTATTGATGGTACATATAGACATATTCATTTCCAGAGGGCTTCTGAAACAGGGATCCCATTTGATTCATTAATATGCAAATTTTGTAAGTTGGTTCCAGAATGTGATGACTTTAGGGTGCGATTATAGCATGAATCAATGTGCACCAATAAAATAAGTGAATGAGATATAGGAAAAGGTAGAAGACTGGACCATTTGACTCAAAATGAACTGAAGAATGTTGCAAGGGTTACAGATGCTAACCATAGATCAACAATGCGAGATCTTTGGTGGGAGAGGACAAAGGTTGCTACACTCTCTATTAGAATGAGATCCCTAAATGAAAAGTTGTTTGAATAAAAAAAATGAAGGATGTATTTAGGTTTTGCAAGGATGTGTGTGAGGCACATAAGCAAGGAAAATTACAAGGTAAAGATGCAGTTTGGGAATTTTTCATGGATATCTTTCATAACTTGATGCATGCAAAAGTAGGGAGAAGGTATAGTACATCTACAAAATCCCTTTATGAGATGATCAAGCTATGGGGAGGTCCTATATTACATAGATTTATTAGCTTGAATTTGGATGGTCCTTCAATATCTACGACTTTAAGGAAAGTTAGAAAGTCATTAGCATATATCCCAGGGGAGCACAAGCACATTTTTGAAGTAGTCAGAAAAATTTATGCTTCTTATAAAGCCAAGCATGGTATAGATGGCTCAATTCCTGTATTGCTTGCTGAAGATGAAACAATTGTGAAAAAATATGTTAGGTGGGTAGTAAAAAGCGATATAGTGGTGGGGTTTTGTGGTACGAAAGAAGAACATCAATGCAAATCACATTTCTTGGTGAGAGTTGGTGAGGAAGATGTAGGCTATGAGATTATAACAAATTCTTTTAAGAACAATGTTATTGACCATTATACACGTGTTATTATTGCAAACCATTTACATGAAAAGCTTCCTCATTTAGTTGTGGTTGTTCATCCAACATGCAATAGGTTCAATGCAAATTTTGTTTATAAACAATGGGAAAAGGTAGAATCTATGTGGAAAAAACATGTATGGGAACTATTGTTGGTCATTCCTCGAATGGGGATAGTAGAAGAAGACAACTTATGTTGAAGGATTATTCTTCAACATTAGGTCTTCTATATCAAATTCCTTGGGAAGGGTGGAGGCTAACCAGATTGTACAATGGTTGCAATGTAATAGGATTGCATGACCAAGATTACATCCACAACGAAAAAAAGCTAGTGAATCATTTTTTTAGCGGTCAGCGAGTCTAATTGGTTTTAGGAAATGAGTACATAAGTTTTGGTCATGTCAAAATGGTTTATCACACTTTTAAAGTGGATGATCACAAGCTTAAGGGTGAAGATATAGAGAGGATGGATCAACAAAATTGGGGATCCACACAATGCATTGCTTCAAGGAATGTTCAAAGGTGTTTGAAAGAGTTGAGGAGTACACCAAGTGGAAAGTTAGAGAGGACACTAGCTACAAAGACTTATCTAATGATTGTTGCTGACTACATTGACATCTTTATCTCTCATAATTTGAGCCTTTGGAAAAGGGTGAGAAATGCTTCATGAGTTCATCATTTCTTCACATTATGGTTATGTTGGGTATAGAAACAATCTCATACTAATGTCAACATAAATTTCATCAGCAAAGAGGCATATCAAGATGTGAATTTTTTTTTCCATTTTGCAGTTTTGTTGATGAGATTGTTTCGAGATCATTACTCTAACTTGCCATGTGTTTTGCACCTGACTTGGTCAGATGTATGTGAGAACTTCTTTAGTAACGTTGGTGGGATGGTTGGTGTGGAGAGGGCTTATGATTTCACTGACTTGCCTCATGTTGTTGGAACCCTTAATAGAGTTGCTGAAGAAGAATCGAATCCCCAAGGGCTTAATTTTAACAAATATCATAAGAAGCAAGAAAACATTTGGAATAGATTGCACCATGAAACAATAGAAAACATTGACACGTTGTCACAATATGATTCAATATCCACAGACACTAAAATTGTAGAAGCCCTTAAGATTGGATTGAATGATGCACAAGACATTTTATCAACTCTTGGAATGCAACCAGAAAATTAAACTCATTTTATCTTCTTGGTGGGTTAAACCATGGAAAAAGGGTCAAAATTATCCAACATTCCAAATTGTGGATGTAGTTGATGATTCTCCAGTGAGTTGTTCCAACTCTATATTCAAATCTTCATCATCATTGGTACACAATGAATGTGAATTGCAAATAATGGAAAGTGAGTGGAGACACGAGTTGGATGAAATTTTAGATTCCATTGATGAAAATGTAAGCAAAATGATAAATCCAATGGTGGATCTTGATGGTAAGGATATGTCTAAAGCATGTTTGGTTAGTCAATTGAATGGAAATCCGACATTATCCAAAGATAGGTTGATGAAAGTGAGAAATGGGGTCTACATAAGGTGAGATGGGAAGTATCCACAAAAGGGTGTTTTAATTGGTTTTGGAATTGGATCAGATTGTGGGGTGTTGTTTGAAAGTATCTTGATTCCCCCCATTGAACGTAATGCAAGAAAAAGTGTTCCTCGAAGTACAAAATAAGGTGTTTCTTGTGGAACGTGGTACATTGGAAGGGTTCAAAGAATAAGGAAGAAGGATAGTAATAGGGTGTTTGATTACCATAATGACATTGACCTTTTGGATAGATTAGAAAGCATCGAGCTTCAATTATGTTGGTATAGTAGAATAAAGGGGCAGTGCATGTATAAGTATGATTTGACAAATCATGCTTTTGTACAACTTGAATCTATTATAGCAATCAAAAACTTATCATACAATGCTACGAATGATACATACAAATTAGAAGAAAGTGATTACAATTTTTTTTTTCTTCAGATTTTGTGAAAAATTTGAACAAGGTAGATTCGAAAACATTCTACTTTCTCTTTCGTTATGTATTTCCATGTGTTTGATCATTTATAAATAATTATTGGTTGTATTTTTGTTGATTTGTTTGTATGAATTTGATGTTAATTTTGTACTTGTTTTAGGTCTAGTGAATAGTTCAAATGGTGAATGTTTGGGATAACTCAACCTTTTTTTGCTACCTGCTTTTTGGTGTAAGTTTCTCTCACTAGCCATTCATCTTTTTGCAGTCGTGTTTCTTTCAAACATTAATTTGGTATTTCCTCCATAAAAACAATAGAATTACACACCTATATAACTATATGTACCCCTTTCCTCAACACATATTTACAATTTGGAGATAAGGGTACCCCTTACCTCAACACTTGTTTTAATTGCCTTCCACTGTGGTTCCTCTGAAGTTGGTCCATTTAATCATGAAAAGAAAGAAGAGGTGGTTCCTTTTCCATGAATATGTTTTGCGGATAAATATGTGGTTCTTCTCACTAATGTTAACATTTTCCTTGAATTTTTAGATTAATGGTTCACTTGCTAGAAAGGATATCACGGATCTGATGGCACGATCTTCAGTTAGAATGGTTTCTGCTCACTCAAGTCAACAAATTTACACCAGAGCAACATCTAAAACATGAAGTGGATTTTATTTTGAATGTTTATGTGGTAGTTTGATTTCCCATTTTTTAAATTGGACATATAAATTAGAGTATGTATTTCAAATGTCCCATTCAAATCTTTCTGGAAGTATTTATATTTTGGCCATACACATGGGGTCTACAATAGCTAAATTGCACTTGGTTATTATTGAAAATTGAGTCCTCAATCATCTTTTGGGAATTTAATTTCAGTGCTTTCACTAAATGACATTAACATTAATTACTATCTGTAAAGGCTTTTGGACATGTGATGGTAGTTTGCTTTTAAATTGTTTGCAACTTTATTGAGATATGTGCTTCTGGTAGATTGGAAGGGTGATGACACTTTTCTTTCTTATTTTTGCCTACATTGATATATGTGTTTGATGGGCCTTGCAACGTGTGCATCTGATCCAAGGGGTATTTTAAGGTGAATGGTATCTGATTTTTGCAACTTTTGGATTGGCAAGAATTTGATAGGGTGAATGGTATGCAAATTTTAATTGATTTTATTTTTCCAAAGAAAGAATGCATAAGTTTCTATTTCATGGTTTGGGAAAGGAAAATACATAGCAAAGTGCTTGTAGCATGACATAACACCTCCAAAAAGGAAAATAAGGCCACTTCGTGGCCACTTTTCACTAACTTTCATACAATATATACCTATAAACTCTCTCGGGAACATAGTTAGAAGAAAAAAATATGCGTTGATGAGCGAGACAGGTTGTCAATGGGAGGTGATGTAGAGCTATTTCCCAATGTTCTATTTCTTATTGGTCCTTCCATTATCTCAGAATCTCCAAGATGGCTGGTAAGATTTTAGAAATATTGAGTTCTTGCAGTGAATGATATGAAATACATAAGCACTTTGAAAGGAAACTTCTGAATCAATTTGAATATCACACTTTGAATATCATGTAGTTCAAACCCTTGTTAAAGGGCACTTCTAAATCAATTTGAAAGGGTCTTGACTCTTGGGTCATTATGAAATGATTTATTCTATGAGGCTATTTCGTATCTATCTTGCATTTCCTTTTGGCTCATTTAAGGCACAAACTAGCCCTTTCTTGAGGCCCTTCGCGACCTTTCTGAGACCCCCCCCGCCACCTGCCTATCTGAGGCATCTTTGTATTACTTTCAAGCCTATTCTAGGACCTATTTGGGCCCTATTCCTGGTAGACCTCAATAGTATTTGACCTAAGTCTTTTCAATGTCATCTATGTGGACAAAAATTGGGATTCTTCAAATTCGACAGAAATGATAAATCTTACAAAAGTCTAGTCTAGAAACCATAGAGGCTATTTATCTCTCTATGGTTTCTAGACTAATTTGATGCTCATTTAAGCCTCTATTTTGGGTTCTTCTAAAGGTAATCTATATCTATTCAAAATACCTTCAAGGCAGATTGTCTGTAGCATTATCATCACCTTTTGTAAGATTTATCATTTCTGCCGAGTTTGAAGTTATTGCTGAGCTAATATCTAGATCTCTCTGGAGTTGCATCTAGGACTGATCAAAGGCTTATTCAAAGAATTGATAGAAGCCCGTAAGGAAATGATGGCTATAATCAAATCATGCCTTGCTTCTGAAACAGTTACAAGAAGTCTCTTATTGGCCATCTCAAGAGAAAATCTCTCTTCACTACTAGTATTGATGTATTTTCTTAAATTTCAATTTGATTTTATGTTTTTTCAATAATGATTATTATATAAAAAAGTGTATTATGTAGAGTTTTGATTACTTTCTATTGCCTTCCATGAATTGAATAAGTTTTTTATCCACAATGTTTGACTATTTCAAGGTTATCTTGTAGTCATATCCTAATATTTTACGTATTGCTTAACTATTTTTACACAGTAAATGCTGGTGCAACAGAGAGCATGGGACTTCCATCCCAACAACATGTTATTTATAGGTGGATGTGCCAGCAGAAGGTAGATGTGTTGTAAATGACCATCTTTTGGTTAGATATTTGTAGCATTACTAAGAATAACTTGCTATTGAATACAATAACTATACCTATTTTCTTTTCCCTTTGCAACATCTTGTTGACTGTCTATGCATTGTATCTATGGAAAATTCTTTCCCCTTCAAAATGGTGGGAAGAATCCATAATTGTCCTTTTACAAGTCTTGGTGGGGATGTGAACAAATTACACGTCTTTGTTGATAAATTTATCCCTTCATTGAACAATTCCAAGGTATGCAGAAGTGTTGTTGGGACATTGTAATTTTATTTAAGGTTTTAAATTTAAATTTATTATTGGTTTGAACTTTACTGATAGACATATGTTCTTGGCAGGCTTCTTTAGATAAGTATCTTCTTGGAGGTGAGTTGATCACTATTGACTTCCACAAAGAATTATGCACATTTATCATTTCAAAACAAATGGAGGAAGTGGTGTATCAAATATTTTTGGTGACAAAGGAAATGCAAGAAAATGTTTCAGCATTAGTTGAAGAGTGCACTGGAGAAGACAATGTAATTCCCACCATGAGTTAGATATTAGGCCTCCTTTTTAAGGTGGTTTTCAATAAGTGATATTTTTGTGCTTACTGTAAGACATTTTGCATGATATTTTTGTGCTTCCACCATCACTTATATGTGACATGAACTATAGAATGCAATTTTTAATAGTTTATTCATCCATATAAATTGATTTTTTTCTCAGTGGCGTATATTCTTCTACCTATCTCCTTTGCTTACGTGTCAATCATATCCATTCATGATGAGTATTCCTGCTAACCCTACACACTTATCTTGTACAATGATTAGTGGCATTGGCAAGAGTGTTCACATAAATGCCATAAGTTGGTAATGCAGGTGAAAACATAGAGGAGAATGTGGGTGCCTAATATATAGGGACTGGGTGCTTAATAAGCATGAAGTGAGGTTTTGAGCCCCGTGTTTCACTAGATCAAATTTGAGAAATTCATCTTATCTATTGGTCAACCTTTTTTATAATGACTATGTAGCCATAGACTCTACAATGTGTATTACATCACTAGTAGACTTCTCATGCAAAACAATTGAAGAGTCCTTGGTCCCAGAGAAAGAAGAATAAATATTTTCTTCTCTTGCCAATTCTTGCAGCCTCATATTTTCTTATTTCTTCCCGCTAAAAATGCACCATTGCATCATATGCATACTTTACTATTTTATACCACCAAACCTACAAATGTTTTGTAGGGATCTTCTTTGAACTCTCATTCTTTGAATTATGTCACTGCTGTACACACTTTGCACCCTGATACAATTGGTCAATATGAACAAGAATGAATATGTGGCCCCTTTATATTGTCATGGCCAGTGGTCCTTATTCCTTAACTATGTTATCTGTTCTTTTTTCTTTCCACATTCCTTACTGAAGTTGTCATTCTCAAGCCTTCAAGGTAAATGAGAGTTGTGAAATTCCATCTTACCTGCTAGATAGGTAGGTTCCATCTGCCAAATCAACAAGTGGATGTTTTTAGCCATTGCTACAAGTTGAATTTCAGACCATTGTATCAATGGGACATGGTAAAAATAATGACCTTGCTGATGGATGATGGGGCCTTTTAGCTCATTTTATATGCTCAATTATCTCTAGTAGAGGTTTTCCTACAACTAAATTGGAATATTATGAATGTTTCTATCCCTTTTTCTCCTCATGCATATATTTTTGGCATAAATTTGTTTATTTTTTACTGCAAGGAAGTCCCTCTTCCTTTCAAAAGTAAAAACCTTACATCAATAAACAGATGGGGCCTTTCATCTCTTACTGGATCTTGCTAGATTTAAAGGTGTAGAGTTCTGATTAGTCTTCAATTTACAGAATGTAAAACCCCAACATCCTGGATGATGGTGAATATTGCATGTAGGCTATTATATTTCGAGTTGCTCACGATCCATTAATATGGTTTTTGTCACGCATACATTTTTGTGGAACTGTACCATGTGAGGTATTAATGAGAATTAATATGTATAGGAGATTATTATAGTATATGATTTTCTTATTTGGATCAGTCAATTCTCCTTTGGTTAGTTATGGTTACTCAGTTCATAACATCTGCTAACCCCAAGATCAATTTTTCTTTATTCATTATGAAGTTGTATGTACCATGCAATTCACTTCTTACATTGAGGTGTCTCACAATATGCATCTCTCAGTATATGCCGTGGATTTTTTCCTTCTTATATATGTTCTTCGAAGTGCTTCAAGGAACATTCTTTTAAGAGCTTTACTACAAAGAGCGGACCTCCTTTGGCTTAGGTGAAATGGTAACCTAGTTGAATAAAAAATCTCCAATGATCAACTTCTTGTTGTTTTCTACGTCTATTGGGCATAAAATATTGTTTCTTAAATTAGTCATTTGTTGCTTCTTTTTCTTGCTTAGGAAGTTTCAAAGGCTTACACATATTTTATTTTGCATTTTTTTGGTACTCTGATAATTATGAGCTTATCGTTACTTTAGCAGATTTTGTCATATAAAAATTTGCATATTCATCGCGTTATAATTGGCTTGGATCCTATGTATTCAATTTCCCATGGTCAAATGACTCAAACATAGGTTTATTCTCATATTTTTAGTATCAGATATTGAGTTTGAGGTTTGATTCAGTGATGAACCAAACAAAGGTTATTTTACATTTTTTCACTTGTATTGAGAGTAGTGAGGTGCATATATAGTATATGTAGATGTGTCATGTATAAAATGTTAATAAACTAAGTCATTAAACTAAAAGATAAAAAAATCAGATTATAATATTAACAATATATAATCATAAAATGAACCAACATAGATCCATCTTAAAAATATCATTGTTGACATGGGAAGCTTGTGTAGTTTCAGCAATGGGTACATGTATTAGAAATGCCACTTTCAACATTTTTTAACAAATGCACATGGTTTTTATATTTAGGGGATTGTAATTGTTGAGGGTTTTGTATAACAAGATTTGAGTTACTTTGCAGGTCTAGTGGTTGATCATATGTTTTAGTGGCAAGCCACACATATGGGGCTTTCTGATAGTCTATGCAAGGGGTGTATTTGTGGTTACTATTCATTTTCCTCTTGATTATCCATTCAAGCCTCAAAAGATATGCTAATCAGCCATGAATTATCTGGATTTGTGCATTATTTATTTTGGATTTGACAGGTGATATTATTATTTTTCCATTACTTCTGTGTCTACAAGCTTTCTTTATGATGTTTCTTGTATTGAAGAGTTCAAAAATGAGTTTGAATTTTGATAGTAGCCTTAAATCTTATCCTTTTTAATGGGAGAATGTGACAACAAAATTGGGTGTTTTAAAGCATATTGAGGCTCTCCATTTGACAACAAAGTGTAACATTCCTGGTTCAATGGCTTGTTCAGTTTTGATGGATTTCATTGTTGAGATGACCAATGGTAGAACCTAGGAAATGGCAATCATATTAATTATAAAATGGTTCTAAATTGTCCTATAATTTTTTACATGAAATAGAACTGATTGTTGCAGTTTGTGATGCCTAGGTGCTCTAAGATCTTGTTAGAGAATTAAACACAGTCATAAGTATCATGCCTTACTAAAAATCCTGCTAAAATTGTGCAGAAGGAATAACCTTGATATAGTTCATATACCATTAGGTATGCATTATATAGATATGTAAAGTTCCACATCTGATGCAGGTAGATTAGCAATCTTACTTTGGTTGCACATGTCTATCATATGATTTTTTTTAAAACGTGTCATTTAATGAATTTTTTATATCCATTACAATGATTCTGCGATTGTTAAAGGTTTTCAAATATTGTGTAGTTTTCATTTCGTACTATGGTTTTCCTCCCAAATATAAACAACAATGGAAGTATCTACCTAGACATCCTAAAAGAGCAATGGAGTCTTGCATTGAAAATCTCTAAGGTATCATTTGTTCTAATGTAGCGTATTAATATTCCCTTGTCGACGTTTGTAGTAGATAGAAATTATTTCCTTTCAATATTGTCTCTATAACACAATTATTTTGTTGATTGCACGTTTTATTTTCAATCTGATCCTTGTTGACTGATCCAAACCCTGATGATCTGCTTGTGCCCGAGATTGCCCACATGTACAAGAACAACTAGCCCAAGTATGAGTCAACTACAAGAAATTAGACCTAAAAGTATGTAACTAGACTCAAAAGTATGTAATGGGTTAGATTGTTAGAAGAAATTTGTTACCTATAAAACTTCAGCCCCAACTGAATTTGCTTTAAGGTCGTGGTTATAAAAACAACCTCTTGTATGAAATGTTATTACAAGCTCTGTTTCCCCAAATTTTCTTAGAATGATTACCTGAGACAAGTACTAGGCATTATGTTATTTTTTGGAAGTGGATCTACATATTTTAAGATGACTATCAACTATTGGTGCTCTTACTTGTTCCATTGTGTGAAGAGATGGGCATTATTCACATTTTTGACTTTACCAACTTTGAGTTTTGCATGTAAGGATTTTATGTAATTCTATTTTGTGACCTTAATCTATCAAATATTCAGACTTTGATGTTGTTCTTAGTAATTTGGAACTTTATCTATGTTAATATATCATTCTTGGATGAGTATTCACTTTTTTGGTATTATGTGGTGAAAGTTTGAAAGTTTTTTCTGTTGATGGTACCAAATTCTGCAATATTTTGGGAGTCTATTGATGGTTGCTCTCATAATAAATGATAATGTGATTATTTCCAATCTAATGGTGATAATTTATGGAATTTCCTGTGAGTTCTATTACCATTTCTGCTTAATAATTTTCCAATGGAGTGTCCATAGCAATAACCATCTTTATTTGGTGCCCATGGGAAAAATATGTAAATGATATTTTTGTGTTATGTCTGAATGAAGTTATGAATCTTAATTTAAATTTGCTATGAAAAAGACGACCCAACGATATGAACTGTTTATTAGCCAAAGCAAAATCCATAAACAACAAACTATTATTTATACCAAGGAAAAGACACGAAGAAGATAGGGATAAATGTCTTGAATCTGGTTGTTTTGAGGATGCTTATTGCAAGTTTGTTCCATTATATTTTAGTGGTTTTGAATTGTGATGTGAATAATGTTATATATCTTAAAATATGTAAGTCGGTACAATGTGTTGATCAAAGTTGTCATTGATTTCAATATGCCATTGAAGATGGCTAAATTCCCTAACCTTAATTGTTTAGAATCCCTAGTCAAATTCCCTATCTAAACTCTAATCCTAGCTATATGATAGCGTAATGCAGGAAACTCTAACTTAACCTAAATTGATGCTATCATTGAAGATGCATTGTTTCCCTAGCATGCATGCCCTAATTAAGATTCATTAATGAGGCCCTAAAGGAATGTTTCCCTTGTCAAAATGCATAATGCAAATGCCCTTGCACTCCTATTGAATAATCTAATAAGACCTAGAAACCCTATTCTAAGATAGTCATGAAGGAATGAAATTTCTTGACACTTGGAGGCATCATTTGAAATGATTTCTACACCATCCGATAGAGGGGTTCAATATTTTTCCAACGACTATTCACATGCCTCCAAACTCCTTGTCACTTGAGAGATATAAGTTTTCTAAGTTTGGACTGTCAAACTGCTCATATAAGCCAACCGACTTATGTACACTCATGACCTTTACAAACAGACGTGTCTATTCTATTTTACAAAGCCACTATATATATCCAATTGAATTAATCCATTTGAGCATGAATTTTGGATCCATAAGAAGTAAGCAAGGGTCTGAGGTAAGGTTTCAAGGCCTAAGGTGCAACATTGTGTGGAGGATTATTTGAGGGCCGAGAGGCCTATTGTAGGGTCTTCTCTTCAAACTTCAAGTGCACAAATACTATCCTAGGCAGAGAAAAGGGTGTTAACCCTTAAACAAAGTGAAGATCTCTTGTTGTAGAAAACTGTGGGTTGAATGGTTCCTTTTGGAGGTTTCCAAAGCCTAAAACAATGAGTTAGAATGCCTAGAAGGAACATCAAAAGAGAGCTAGTTGTGTGGAGAAGGGTAACACAGATTTGGAGCAGAATTTAGGGAGAAATTGAAGTTTGTGAAGCTCTATTGTGAATACAATGAAATACATAATTTTTCAGAGTAAATAGAAGGTCTTTCAGATGTGACTAATCACGTGATATTAGTAAAAGCAAAACTCAGATTTTAGTCATCAACAATTTTTTAGTTTTTAAGTACAACAAACTTGCAGTTTTTGGTATAACAACAATCATGATTCCCAACACAAAGAACATCTACACTTTATTGTTCTATTCTATTTGTTATTCAGAGAGATTTTCTTGTGGCTTTGGGTCCTTGTATACAATTCTTTTTATCTTGTTAGGTGGCATCTCTTCAAAAGTGTCTCATTGCCTTTGGATGTTGGATTATTGTAATATTTCATTGGGACCATCCCTAATAGAAATAACAACCCAAACCATCTAGTATGAGTCTGAGCTACAAGAGTTGGATTTGTTTGGGTTCACTTTTAGGTGAAGTTGATATTTTCTTTGTTTTTTATCTAATTTATTTGAGATTATTAACTTATGTGGTGATTGTGAATCTATGTTGAATTTATGTCTATGATGTATTCTATTTTTGATGTTGCATATGAAATTTAGTATGTTGGTATGTTTTTCTGATGTTGCATGTGAAATTGATATGATGTTAAAGGTAAAAAATGGCTCAAAGTGAAGAAACTTAATTTGAAATGATGGAAGAATTTTGGATGCCATTGAATATGCTATAATACAATGCAACAATATTGGTGGAAAAGAAATTAAAAGTCTCTTAAACTAGGAATGTTGATCCTTAACCAAAAGACCATATCATGAGTTATTAGCAATATAGAATTAGTGTTAAGGGTTAGGAGTTTTAAGGGCTAAGGTTAGTGATAGGTGGTGAAGGACTAGAGGTTAGTGAAATACTAGGGTATGGGTTAGCATCATAGAAATTAATTTTTAGGTTAGGATTATATAAGATTTGAACCTAAACAAATCATGAAATGCTTTTGTAAATTCACCATTGTAGGTGTCTCCAATACAACTGCATTGCTAGATGACTTAAACATTAACCCTATGTTGATTCCCTTTACTTAACCCTAAGTTTATTTCCTTTAGTTAACCACAAATTGATTCCATTCAATTTTTTGCTTGTGGAATAGCTAACCACCTCCAACATTTTTCATTGAATGATTTAATTCTCGCTACCCCTATGATATTCACCCATTTAGAGCTACACATAAGTGTTTATCACTAACTTTGGTTTGATGAATTTGTGAACAATAAGATAAAATTGAGGCCTTTATTTGGATGAACCTATGAACAATAAGCTACATGTAAATGAATGTTTTATTTAAAACAAATACCACATTTAGCAAAGTAGATAACTACAAGTTGAAAAATTGATGTAATGTTTCTTTACCACTTAGATCTCCTTATTTTTTATTTGTAAAGGTCGTCATTCCCTTGTTTGTTGTCTTTAAATTATCTTTTAGCAATAGGTAAAAGTGTGCCTCATTACACAAGCATCGATCATTCATAATCAAGAAATTGAAGCATTGCAATGAAGCTATCATAATGTAAATGAGTGCACTTGATGTGTAAGAGGGTTTAGACAACATCACACTAGCAAGGCTTAACATAGTCAAAGGAGGTTTAAGGATCATCACATTGAAAATTTGAGTTACAAAGAAAGATATGATTGTTGAAGATTGACTTAAAGATTTGGATCAATTTTAACAAACTCCTTTCTATATTTCACAAAAAAATAGTTAAAATTAAAAAAAAAAACACAAAACAATAAATTAGTAAATGTCTCATAACATAGACCATGCCTTAAAATGAAATTATTGTTATTATTATTGTTATTTATTTGTTTTAAATATTAATTTTACTATTTGTCTCATGAATACTCGTTCATCCTTGTTTGAAAAAAAGCCTTCAACTTAACTTGACAAACAACACAATTTTTTTAGTTAATTCCACAAAAGTTTCCATGTTTATTAGATGGATATTCCATAGTCACATCATCTATATATTGACATTAGAGCAAGCTTTGAAATTTAAGAAGGAATAATCCATGCTAGAGGATTGAAGACTGAGGGTAATAATTGAAGGTTGAGTGTAACTTCCAGTAGGGTATTCTCTATGTGAATGCCATTTGTCATTAGAATTTGCTAGAGTTTTCATTTTTATATGTTGTTGGAGAGATTTTTCTTTAGTTTATAAGTGACCTAGGAAAATCACAACATAAAATACAATACTTTATCAAACACACATGCTTATGAATATGACACAATTATTTAACTTAGCAACTTGGAACCCATTATAACTATTTTTTTGTAAATAAAAGAAAATATTTATCTTATTGAGAATTTACAAAGGATCACATCACATCATTGTAGAGACTAGACAATCTTTGATATAGTTTAGTGTTCCTATACCATAGCCTATATATAAAACATTTTCCAAAAAAATAGCAAATACTCCTGTCTATTACTTGTAATTTGTGACTACTACAAAAAGAAAGGTTGTTACTTATAGATAAGGTTGGTTGTTCATGTCCATCATAATTCACCATGAATGCATGAGCATAACAAGATTGTTAGATATTCATTGCAATAACACACACAGAGGTTGCTCTCTTTATTCCTCTCTAAAGACCCAAATGGGTTGTAATAAGTTTCCTTGCTTGAGAGATAGTGTGTGAATTATTAATTGAGTGATGGGGGTATAACCCATCACTTTATATGGATTTGAGATTTGAGGCCCCAACCTTGGTTGTAGATAGTGGTCTTGCATCTAGAAGGTTTAGACTTGTGCTTGAACACCTTATTTAGTGCAAACGTATTCATAAAGATTCATAAAGATTCATCAATTGTTTTTTCATCATCATATAGATCAATTATATGTTATTATATATACATGCACATAATCAATCCTCTAAAACATGATTGATCTTTGTGTGCCTTAGACCATTAAATGCCACAAGAAATTGTGGGATGTGCTTGAGGGTGGGTTGAGTAATTGCATTGTGGGAAAAATAATATGTATCTACAATGTATATCAAAAGAAAAAATATGTATTGTGGATAATTGTAGAATTGATGTGGGGTCATAATAGAGGCATCATGCCACTCACATGTCACTATACTAGGGATATAAATATAAATGGCTATAAAAAATGTTAATGAAAATATGGATACCTACAATATCTAGTGAAAGTAGTGGTTTTTTAAATTGGGAAGGTGTATTGGGTTTGTATTAGTAGGGGGTTAAATAAAATGATTTTTAGAGGTATTTTCCAATATGTAGTCAAATTAAGGGTATTTTTTAGTATGCCACGAACACACGAGCTATGTCAGAGGTTCACTGAATAAAGCCCCTGTGGGCATGGCATGATGAAGTGTCATGAAGGATAGATCAAGATGATATAACATGCTAATATGGCATCTTGATGTAGCATGCTATAGTTGCATGCTAATGTGGCAAGAAAATGATAGGGTTCCCATGTGGTAACGATGATGTGGAATCTAGAAATCTAATGTGGGGTCATAATAGAGGCATCATGCCACTCACATGTCACACTACTAGGGATATAAATATAAAGGGGTATAAAAAATGTTAATGAAAATATGGATACCTACAATATCTAGTTAAAGTAGGGGTTTTTTAAATTGGGAAGTGTATTGGGTTTGTATTGGTAGGGGGTTAAATAAAGTGATTTTTAGAGGTATTTTCCAATATGTAGTGAAAGGGTATTGTTTAGTATGGCATGAACACACATGCTATGTCAGAGGTTCATTAAGTGAAGCCCTAATGGGCATGGCGTGATGAAGTGTCATGAAGGATAGATCAAGATGATATAACATGCTAATATGGCATCTTGATGTAGCATGCTATAGTTACATGCTAATGTGGCAAGAAAATGACAGGGTTCCCATGTGGTAACGATGATGTGGAATCTAGAAATCTAAATTTTTAGGAAAATGGTCCTTTGGGATTTTCTTGGATTTGGATGCATCTAACAAAACCTAGATTATATTTTTAATTTCCACTATTGTAAATAAATCCTGTCTTTTGACAATGACGAATAAGAACTTTGATCACATAAATTTGTCCTTTGAAGAAAAGAGTTCTTAGACTGATTGCTTCTCTCCCTTGCGGTAACCCTTCATTGTGGCTCTTTCTTTCTTTTCTTTAGGCCTCAGTCTTATGGCCCATGGTTTCTTTCCTGGCAGTGATGCACATATGTTTTTTATGGTGGGTTTTCACTCTAGTAGTTTTTCTAGTAGACGTGTCGGCATTTTCCTTTCCTTTTAGCAATCAGGGAACATGCGAATTAGAGTATGCAAATAGTTTGTATTCATTATGTCCTTTTAAATCCCAGTTAGAAATCACCGGTCACATTTCAACACGTTTACAAGCTAGCGAGAGTTATTGCATGGGGGATACAAGTGGACTACAAGTTTTTTTGACGAGCTTTCCCACTGAGCCTTCATTTAATGATGATCATGTTAGGCCCTGCAATAGAATCTCCCTGATCTAGGACCCTCCTTTTGACGACAACAAAGCAAATCTTTCTATCTTGAATTTTTCTTCTAGTGCTATTTCCCTTTCGATGCATTGTTAGGTGTTAAGGTTTCTTCGCTACTTGAGATGACTCCAAACTCTGTTTGGCCTCTTGAATCAGGCACGCGAAGTAGTGCATTAGGTCAAAGGCCAACAAGATGGGCATGGTGGTTGAAAAGGATGGAGTTATCTATATGCATACATCAACATAACAAGCTTATGAACTTTTCTTATTGATGATAAATTTCAGCCAAGTGGTAATCTGTTGCGGCCAAGGAAAATACCTCCCTTGCTAAGAGGGAGTGTTGATTTTTGTGTAGCAACAAGAGGTATTCCTACATGCCAAAATGTCTCCTATGTCAGCCTATAATATTTATGAAAATAAAAAGTAAAATTTATGAAAATGTTGTGTTTGTTGCTCTTGTATGTGTTGAGTTTATTTGGTGATTAGGTTCCTGCTCTACTCATAAGAAAATTCGAACAAATATTCTTGTATTATGAGATAATTGAGGTATTCCTGACGTTGAAATTGCAACCTAAATAAATGTATGCAAAAAAACCACTGCAGGATTGATCGTTGCATGGACCAACATTAAATACTCAGGAATTAAACTTTGTGTCTAAGCTCCACACCCCTCACCCCTTCAGAAACTAGCACGATTATATAACAACCTTCACAAAATAGAAATATTCCTTATCTCAGAGTAGAAAACTCTAACTACCTCGACTAGCCTTTCCTTAGGCATATGGGTACTCGAACTACCTTAGATTCCTCTCGGTTTCTTTTCACAAGCCAACAAACTTACAACCTCACTATTCCAGTTGCGGTTACCCAGGAAAGCCCTGTGGCCAACCCTAGAAACACGAACATACCCCTTTTCCTTATTGTGGATGGCATACATTTAGGATATAAACTTGGTCTTCCTTATCTTAAACATAACTTCGACTTGACTTCCTTCAAGCACAAAATATGTGAAATATGTAACTAGGTTTGATCTTCATAACGACATGTAATCATGATTTTATGTAAAGAGAAAAATAAATTTATTGTTCATATTCTTGAGGCATGGGTTTCATGCTCAAGGGAAATTTAATTTTAGGACAAGTACCCATTGAGTGCTTCTAGGACTTGTCATTTAGTCTACAAGTCAGTTGAGTCATTGTCATGTATTGAAGACCCATTTGGGCATATTACATATTGTAAAAGAAAATTTTATTTGAGTCAAACTAGAGTCAAAGACCCTCCAAGACATCGTCATATTGCAAAGATCAAGTTGACCTTCAAAGTGCAAGTCGACCTATCTATAAGGAGAAGTCAACCTATTTTAGGACTCAAGGAAGACTATATATAGGAGCATTCGACCTCACTCAAGAGAGAATCCATCCAACAACAAAGAAGTTTGATCAAGGCAAGAAGGAGACCTAAAAAAGAGTGAGGAAGAGCAGATAAAACAAGAAGAAGAAAATTAAAAATTTTGGATTTGTTTTGGGCTATATTCCTCCACACAGACAAAGTTTAGGGCATCACCTTACTACAATGAAGACTGAGTTGCATGAGTTGAGATTCTAGTGATAAGAGGCCTAATTTACAAGCCAAATTAACAAGGAAGAGAAGACAATTCAAGCAAAGTAGAAAAGAGACAAATTTATCCATATTCTATCCACGCGTGTGAACTAGGGATTTTGCAGAAGAGGCTGAAATCACAATCCTGTAACAACAAGCCAAAATTATGAACAAGGGCCTAAATTTGAAGTTGTGAATCAAAGACTAGCATTGGCTTGGAGGAAGAGAAGCTCATCAAAGAGATATTTTGACTTGGTCTTGGAGGAGTCTTGGTCAAGGGTCATAGGTATTGGAATTCGTCAATTGAAGTTCTATAAGAAGAGAAGAATTCTTGTGGGTTTTCCTCTCAAGAGGAGAGGTTTTTTCCTTGGCTGATAGCCTACATATTGTGTGCTATTGTCTCATTGATTTTATTGTTTGGTAACCATTTTACGATAGACAAAACTAATAATAATCAAGTGAAATAAGAATCTAATCAAGTTAAGTAAAAATACATCACAAGCAGTTATCAAAGTAAGATAAATCACTTAATTTCTTGCCCTATATTTGTCAACAGAATAGACCACTCTTGAACTTGTCCTCTTCTTCTAGGCTTCTGTCTTGACAAAGCTCTAATACCATGTTGAATTTTCTATAATAAGCACAATATAAATGAATCTTCTGATAATATAATTACTACCTAATGACCTTCATGGAATTATTATGACATTTGTTAAATTATATATATATATATATATATACATGATGTGACACTTCATTTGATCACTCAATCATCATCATGTCTCTTATATAACAACTACATGTGGGAGCAGATAGAGGATGAATGTTACTAAAGTTTGGACTTAAATTTTTGGCATATATTTCTAGACAATTTGGAATTATAAACCTTACTAAAGAATAATTTCTCATAGAAGAAGAGTTGATGGGTTTTACCCAAGTTTAGGTTTCCCATGGAAAATTTGTTGTCTTTATTGTGCACAATTGTCTCTTTATGATATTGATTGTTTATGTTGTTTTTATTGTTGAAATATTATGTGTATAATTTCTTGGCAATATCAACAATATTAGATAAATTGTTTGAAGGTCATTAGGTAATAATTATCCGATCAGATGATTGGTTTCTATTGTGTTAATTGTAGAAAATTCAACAAATTGAAAATAAGGAGTGGAATTACAACAAAAGGAAAGAGGAAAACAATTTGAAAGGAAGCAAACCAATCACTAGATAACATCAATCTATCCATTAGGAACTTAGTTTCACCCTTCCTATTTTCTGTCTTAAATGGATTTCACTTCCACTAAAGAGCGGAGAAAGGGAAAATATCCTACATGCCTTCTCTTTAGGTAGTTGAACCTAAATATCCCATATCTATTAAGTAACCCATAATGGGAAAGAGAACTCAAAGATATACTTTTAGGTAGAAAAGGGAGGGAAGGGAAGTATTCTATTTATTTCTTTTTGGATAAGTCAAGGATGAGAACAACTCCTTAATTGATAAGGTTTGGTCTTGGGATAAGTAGAACAAAACAAGCTCCAACCTTATATTTATTATTAACCATAACATTGGTGCTTTAAAACAAAGTTATCAGTGACTCTTACTAATCCAAATACCTGGGAAAGTAAGAGAGGTAAAATAGACAAGAAATAGATAAGAAAGGGATACTTTATCAATCAAAATTTATTTGCAAGGAAGTGTTCTACTTTTTAAGGTTATGTCTATTTGGTAGGTATGGTTTCACCTCTCTTACCATTCCAAGAAATAAATTTTGTCCAACAAGTGACAGTATCCTTTCAATCAGTTTCTAAAATGGGGGGGTTTATCCCAAGGAAGGGAGAATAAGGGGAAAGATCCAAGATTAGGTCCTTTAATTATTATTATGGGGTGATTGAATTCATGTTAGTAATAGAAACATATATTATTTTATACTCATTTGTTCATAAAGGGGAACGAGGGATTTACCTTCTAGAGAATAAGACGATATGATGGCCAAACTCCCAAAATATCATTTTCGATGAGAAATGGAAGAGTTACAAATTTCAATTCTTCATTATCGCGCCAAATCTTGGTTAAGGGATTTTGTATTCATTGTGTCCCACATGAAAGAAAAGTGTTGAAAGGGCCTTCTTGAAGTCCTTTCAAACAAGAGAAGACGGACCCTTCCTTTCCATTATGTAAGAGAACATGATGCCTCATCACGATTCCTAGTCTTACATTTCTTTAGATGACTTCTTAGCATAACCATTGACAAAAGGCTCTTATCAATCCATATATCCAAAAATACCGTGCAAGAAGGACATATATGGTAAGGATATACCTAACTGTATGGACAAAAGAACCCTACCATATGAATAGATTTTTGTTGGCTAGTACTAAAAAAGAGTGGTTATATCCCCATTGTTTTAGATCATTTCATATATGTGTATTGGTTGGTGTAATTACATATATAATAGTTATTATGATTTCCTTAATCTCTTAAGAAGTACATTAATGTTTGTAAGGGAAACTAATTTTATTATATGTACATCACTGTTTTCAAGTATTTTATTGCAAATAGGAGAGGAATTCATTATTAATATTTGCTCCAGTTCCTTTGTTTCATCAACCAATAAATATATACATTGCAAGGTTTTATTCAATTATTGCAAGTGTGTTTGAATTATGCAAAGTCTAGTCGATAAATGTGTTCTATTTATCCAATAAATGCATAAGAAATCATTCTATTTTGAAACCTATCAATGATTATTTGAGTAGTGTCCCCACCGATTTGAGGCTGATAAGCAATAGATCTAGGTATTAATAAAAGGGACTCTCTTTGGGCAACTCATTGTTTTGTTTTTTTCTCTGAAGGAAAGGGAAAGTCAAAACCATATGGAAAGGATGATTTTGTAACATATCCAACCCTCTTTGTACCTTGATAAGGGCACGCGGTATCAAACTTTGTCTTTTCTTATCCAACTTAAAACTTTTTTGTGAGGTTGCCATCACCTTCTACTAATCAAGAGTTTTTTTACGGTATGAAATTTATTAACATATGACTCTAGATAGTCGAGATATGGTCATCTCAAGACTTTCACCCTTCATGTCATATCAATGCTACTAAGAAACAACCAAATGGCAGATGATATGATACTCCAATCCGCGTGTCACAAGTGGGGTGCTAAATCAATACTAAGGCCACTCAATCCCACCATGCCATTTAGTAAATCTAATTATTTTGTTTTACAATTATTATCATGAGTATAATTTAAACAAAACGTAATCCATTAATAGTATGTAAACTATTTCACCATTATTAAATAATAAAAATAATCTCCCCTTCAAATAACACTCGTGGGAACCAAACCCACATGTGACCATGGGGAAATTTACCCTTTGTTCATAGTAAAAACTAAAATATTTCTCAAATTGTGAATGGGTGAGATTTCCAAACCTTTTGCAAACCACGACTAGATCAACCCCAAACTTTTTGCCCATCCAACGTTGAAATAAACTCATACCTCACTTTTCATGCCCCATTTTTTGTTGAGGTAAACTCCAAACATTTTGATTGATTGACTGATTGTTTGTCGAGGTAAAATCCAAAAATTTTGATTGATTGATTTTTTTTGTCAAGGTAAACTCCAAATACTTCACTTTTGATTGACGTTCGATAGGCTCATTTGCTCTTCGCTCTTTCCCTAGATCACCGCCCATGGAATTTTCCATCGTCACCTAAATTTAATGTGTAACTTTTGGCAACCATGTCATATTCACTCAATCCTCGATGGACCTTAAGTGTTCCCTTTAGAAACTATGTCAAATATTCCAAATCCCCGATGGACCTTTTGTCTTTAATCTAATTTTAATTCTTAATGACATTGTCAAATTTATCAAAACTGGATAGAGTGGATGGAGTAGATTTGACAAGATTTGTAACAAAAATAAGAAAATGTGTGTTAAATGTTAAAGATGATTTATCTTTATCGTATTCAATCAAACTTAGGAAGCCCCCTCTCTACATCCAATGCCAAAAGATCATAGTTGGGTGAAATTCTTGTCCATAATTCCTTTCTTCATGTATGAGAAAATTTATGAATATAAGTGATTATATGCACATTGTATACATATATTTCTAATATATTTAATACAACAAATAAATTTTCTCTTCTAAAATTGATGGTTACCAAAATTTACCACATTTTATTTATGTAAACAATATTTCTTATTAGCACTTAGTAACTCCAAACACTATTTTTTATTAACATTTACGAACTCAGACATTGCTATATTTGAAGTTTCAAAATCAATTCCTAGGAATAAGGAAATTTGTGACATTTTTCATATTCATTAAATAAAAATAATTATCAAAGAGTTACTATTCAACATAATTTAACCAAGTCTTTGCACCAAAATAGATAGGTTTCACTAGAATTACTGCATACCATAATTTAAGTAAGGGTTTGCACCAAATAGATAGGATTCATATGTAATTAAGAATACTTACCATGAGAGATTATGCAGTGAGGGGCAGGGATAGTTTTCCAGAGGAAGAGTTTCCTGATCTGAGGATACATTGTAGAGTAGGCAGAGAGAGATACAAAAGAGGCAGTGTAGTGCCAATAGAGGTAGTGCAGAGCTTCAGGGGAAGTCCGATATTTAGTTGGGAAGTCGAGTTCTAGAGCCAGAAGTTAGGGTGTGAGACTAAAGGGCCAGAGGAATGAAGTTCTAGACAACAGAGGATCCATGTAAGAGGTGACGCAGACCCTAGAGAGGCTGATGCAGATTTGCGTAAGCTAACATAGAGGTTGCGCAGAACCAGCATGGGGCCAATCATCTAGGGCCTAGATTAGTGTTGGTTCACCAGTGATAGTGTGAGGTATTTCTCACTAATTTCTCTACTAGTCAGATTCTCTGTATCAAATAGGAAGTAAGGCATACAAAGATTGTATTTAGAAACTACTGCATAATAATATAAACCCTCAGCTGTTGCACTGGTTTTCCGCATTGGTGTTTTTGTTTTGTTTTGTTTTTGTTTGTTTGTTTTTTTTCGGGGACATTTGTCCAAAAACAACGATGTCACTTGTGTGTGTGTTATTTCTTCTTTCTCAATTCTTGTTTCCGCATATAATTTTTAATTAGTGAAGGACACACTCGTATTTATTTTGATAATTACAGTGTAACAAAGTAAATAACTTGCATGAATTAACAAGTAGGAGAAGTAATATTAGTTTGATGCAGTAGGGATTTAGGTCTCCAAATTTTCACATGCTATCAGAGAGAAGGTGAAGCAAGAGAGAAGACAGGAAGAGCCCAACATTGAAGAGAAGGAGGGATAACGAAGTGTTACGTAGGCAACATATCAAATCCCTGGAGGCATTACATAGTCCAGGCTAGGAGGGAAACATTCATGAGGAAAATCTCTCTCTGAGTGAGTTGATAGGGAGGTAAGATTTCCTGTTCGTGATTGTTCAGTGGCAAAGAGAGTAGCGTAGCAACAGATTCAACGCTGAGCAGTCTTCAAGTGGGACACTTTTTGAGGGAATTTCTTCCTCAGTGAATTTCAAGCCAAGGAATTCTATTTCTCAGTTGCTGAGAAGAAGTAGCGAGGAGTAGATCTAATAACTTCAATAGGGAGTGCATAGGCCATCCTAGTCGTTGCGCAAAGGAGAGAGGGAGAAGTTCGACCTTTATTGGAAAAGATGGCAGCTAATGGGCTGAGAGTTCAAGGTCGATTGGATGGAGCATTCAATTGTGTGATATGGAAGCCTAGTATCTCCTTCCTTCTAGATGAGCATGGTCTCAAAACCTATGTCGATAGTGTGGTAGTTGAACCCTCCGATGCAGATCTACTCAAGACGTATAAGGCTGAGATGGCGAAGGCCAAGTGGTTGATCCTCGATGGAGTGAGGGATCATGTTGTATGACACATTGTTGGAAAAGTGACGACCAAAGAGATGTGGGATGCCTTGGCTACATTGTATCAAGGATCTTCAAAGCAATGGAATATGTACATGGAGGAGAAAATGAGATCCCCGAGGATGCAGAAAAGGGAACGCGTTGATATGTTCCTATCAAATATTCAGGAAGTCCTAGATCAGTTGACAACTATAGGATCATCACCTCAACCTACAGAGATGGTGAGGTTGGCCCTGAATTTAGTCTCAAAAGAATGGAAAGTATTTGTCTAGAGTATCTTGGGCAAAGAGAAATGGTCGAACTGGGAAGGGATATGGGCCGCTCTTCAACAAGAAGAGATGAGGCAAGATTTAGTCAAGTGAAAAGTTGATGGAAACAACAACAATGGGATGAAGCCTAAGGAGGAGGAGGAGAATGCAACCCTTGCATCAAAGGGGTAGCAAGAGCAACGAAGGAAGAAGAGGGACTTTTCTAAGATCAAATGTTTCCGGTGTGGTGAATTTGGTCACTATGCTACGCAATGTCCTCTCAAGAAGGACAAGAACGAGAAACATGATTCGCAGGTTGCAACCACAAAGATCGAGGAGGAGGAGTTTGCCATGATTTCCCAGATACCTTCAAGGGAGAAGTGGGGTGATCTAGTACTGTAGTTCAAAGGAACTACAGATGGGCAGGATATTTGAGGAATCCACCTCTTAGAACAAGACCTTGCTAAGGGATCCCGTAATCAGTAGTAGCAGGATGGACCAGTGTCAAGTGGTGTAGTCAGGTGCAAGAGTGATAGATGCAGTGGCTAGTAGCAGTCAGATACTGAGCAGCGCAAAGCTAGTGTTGGTAGTAGTGTAGTTGGCACATAGCAGAGTCAACAGCAGCACAAAAGCTTCAGTGATAGTGTAGAGTCTAGAATCATTCAGAACTCAGACGACAGATGCATCATACTGAACACATTTAGTTTAGTATTTCAAATGTTTTTCCATTGAAAATGTTTTAGTGGTAGCAACAACAACGTTGCAGTGCAGATGCAGTAGTTGACAACAATTCAATAGTGTTAGCAGCAAAACGGATGTAACGCCAATTAGAGTTGTACAGTAGTTGGTGGGTAGTGATGTCAGACATCAACAACGTTAAGGGAAATGTTACAAAGTCAGGGTGATGCTTCAATAGGTTGCATTACTAGAGTGCATTCCTCGCTAATGTAGAAAATATGCTGTGTAGGTTAACCTGATAATGCAACAAAAATCAAAGCAGAATAATATAACCTACATCTACTATCAATTTGCGGAAGCTTAAAGATCGAGATGAACAATATAACCATAAGAAGAAGAATCAATGCACAATACACATGAAAATACTTTGGGGAAAGCCTCAACTAAAAAACCCCACTATCTATATTATCATACAAGGTGGAAATACATAGGAATTATACAAAGCCTTAGCTCTCACAGCTAGCCAACTCTCAGTACAATCCTCACAGATGCTCACAGGCAATCTTGGCTGCTATGAACCCTTCCTCTCTGCCCTCCAAGCTCCTATTTCGTTGCGCTGTTCCTCTGGGATGATTCTCCTTCAACCAAGTGGAAAAACTCTTCTACCCAGTGGATGATCACTCTCACCCACTGTCAAAATTGCGCAATCCTCAAGGAATTGATACCTTGACTGCATGCATGAGTTTTCTTTATAAGAAAACACATTCAACTGATAGTACACTGTCCTTGACTTTAATCTCAATTGGATCTTTCTCAAAATAGACATGCATGAGTTTCTGATGAGGGAATATTCAGTTAACTAGAGTACACTAGTTGAGTGCATGCATGCATCAACAAACTATTAACTCACCATTAGTTCCTCAAACAGTTTGGAACTAATTTAGCTGGACTTAACTCAGTAAACTGAGTTAACTAATTACAACTCAAATATAATTCAATCTTATCTCCTAAATTTTGGGGATAAATCTTGCATGACTTTAGAAAGATTTCTAACTTGAATTTCTCCAACTAATTAAGTCAAAATAACTTAATTAATTATTTCCAAGTAGTTTTTAAGACTAAATTCGATTTTAATTCACAATTTAATTCAAGGACAAATTAAATTGGAATATTCTTGCTGCCACATTTCAACACTCCCTCTCAGTAAGAAAGGGATTATCTGCCACCTCGATCCTGTCTCTATGGAACTCGAATTTACACTTTGATAATGCCTTTGTCAAAATGTCAACATCTTGCTCCTCTGTCGAAATATACTGCAGCAACATGATCCTCTCATCATCAACAGCTTGCTTTACCTTGTAAAGCCAACGAGAACTCACAACTGACTTGTTCTTTGGTCTCGGAACCATGTCCCAAACACTATTACAAACTATGGAGTCATACTCCTCCACCATATCATCAACCCAAATTGGTTGCTGCACTACTTCCTCAAAGGAAGATGGATTGGTCTCAACACATTCCCCAACAAGGACCATGTATCTAGCGTACCTCTTAGGTGACCTCCTCTTTCTGCACTAAGAAAATGGTGCTCCCACATTCTCTCTCGCATCCTCCAACAATCTGTTAGATTCTCTTGTGCACTTCCATCCATCTCTGGAAGAATCTGCTTGAGTGGATGTCTCCACTCCTGGAACCTCTGCATGCGGCTACTCTGCATCAGTCTAAGGATCCTCCTCATTAGGAACAAACATTTCCTCCACAACCTGTAGTTGGAGCTCCCTCTCAAGGGAAACTCACATGGCCTTCTGCTCGTCAAACTTGAGATCTCTACGAACCACTGTCCTCCAACTGGTAGGAAGTACACCCGATAGTTGTGAGGTGTGTTAGTGTACCCCACAAGTATCCCCAACTCTGTTGTTGGCTCAAGCTTGTTTCGTGAATCCTTTGTCACATGGCAATATGCCGATGAGCCAAAGATCTTGAAGTCACCTACATTCGGTCTCTTACCAGAGAAAGCTTCCTCTGATGTCTTCATCCCAAGTATGCGATGCAAGCTTCTAATCTGAAAAGAGACAGCTGTGTTTCATGCCTCAACCCACAAGTGAAGTGGTAGGCCTTGGATATGCAACATTTCCCATGCCGCCCCTACAATAGTTTTCTTCTTCCTCTCAACCACCCCATTCTGCTGTGGGTTATGAGGTGCCGTTAACCCTCATTTAATGCCTTCTGCTGCACATAAGTCCTTAAACTCTTGAGAGACATATTCTCCACCGTTGTCGCTTCTCAAGGCCTTGATCTTCTTCCCTGACTCTTTCTCGACCAAAGATTTGAACACACAAGACTTTGTGAAGGTTTGGTCCTTTTTGTGCATGAAATAAATCCATCATTTACAAAAATAATCATCAATGAAAATCACATAATAGCTTTGCTTCACTGTGGATGCCCTCGAGAATGGTCCACGCAAATCAGTATGAACTCACTCTAATATAGCCTTCGCTTGACTGTCTCGATCTTGAAAGGAAGACTTGGTGTACTTTCCCAAGGTACAAGCTTTGCATGTGTCAACTTGCTCAAGTTTACCTTTGGGAAGTCCTGTAGATATCTACTGCATTATCTTCAAAGCCCCATGATGCAAATGGCCCAACCGCCTGTGCCACAACTTGCTAATGTCTTGGCTTTGCACCAATTCTTCTTTTGTACTCAATGCTGCATAATCATCTACCTCTAGTTTATAGAGATTCTTCACTTGAATCCCTATCCTCTTGGTCTAACTCGTGGCTATGTGTCTTAGGAACGCCATTCCTTTACTAAAGACAACATCGTAGCCTTTTTCCTCCAACATCGCGACCAATACCAAGTTCTTCTTCAGTCCAGGCACATACTTCACACATGTCAAGGTGATAGGAGATCCATGCTCCCTTTGAAAAGCAACCGTGCCCACTCCTGAAACACTATACCTTCCATCGTCACCCATCTCTATGTGCATCTTGAGGTCTTTCTCCTCTAAGGCACTGAATAAACTTTTATCACTGGTCATCTGAATGAGGCTCCACTGTGAAGATACCAAACACAACCCATCATCGATGAAACCATGCATGCGATGAGGGTAAATTCCATTTCGAACTGAAAGGCTAATGCCTCACCTTCCGATCCTTTCGAGGATCCCTTCTTGGACTTCTTCGATGGGCAATTAGTCGCATAATGTCCCATCTCTTAACAATTAAAGCATCTCACTTTAGACATGTCACCCTTCTTCCCTCCATGAGAAGAATTCGATTTGGAATGGATTCCCCTTCCCTTTCCTTGCCTTACTTGCTAAGGCCAGATTTTCTTCATCATCATCCTTGGATGAAGAACCATCTCGTGTACTCCTCCCAATCTCCTCCTACATAATATCTGGCCACAGTCATTCCCAATCCGACAGTTTCTCCCTTCCATTCATAGAGTCCTTGTAGCTATTCCAACTCTTTGGAAGGCTAAGGAGAGAGAGGCTCACCATATCATCATTGGAAATAGTTATTCCCACACTGCCAAGCTCATCTCTCTAGGTAATGAGCTTGTTCAGATATGTGGAAATAGTATCGCCCTTCTCCATCTTAATTCTTCGAAGCTTATCCTTGAGCACCAATTTCCTTTGGTTGCTACTATTTTGGTAGAGGTCCTTCATTATCTTCCACATTGAAAATGGAGTATCATTCCCATGGAGACTCGAGACAATATGGCCTCAAACTCCCTCAAGGATGATTTGTCTCGCCTTCACCACACACTCCTTCCACTCAGCCAACTGTTGTGCATTAGTTGAAGCTGGCTTTGGGATTTCTTAATCAAATAATTCCTTCAAGCCATTGTCTTCTAATACAACCTCAATTCTATCTTTCCATGCTACGTAATTCGAGCTACCTTCCAAGGCATACTCGAGTCTCAAGCCATAGAACGCCATTGGCCAACCTTGAAGTATGATATGAATTCAATTTTCACTTGCAACCCCGAACTTCAAACTTTGAATTCTCTTCTCAGTATACTATTCACATCTCCGTTACTATGTAGAAAATTTCTACAAATCCAACTCCGATACCATGTAGAAAATCTGATGTGTAGGTTAACCCGATAATGCAATATAAATCAAAGTAGAATACTACAACCTACTTCTACTATCAATTTGTGGAAGCTTAAAGATCGAGCTAAACAATATAACTAGAAGAATAAGAATCAATGCACAATACACATGAAAATACTTTGGGGAAAGCCTCAGCTAAAAAACCCTGCTATATGTATTATCATACAAGGTGGAAATACATAGGAATTATACAAAGCCTTAGCTCTCACAGCTAGCCAGCTCTCAGTACAATCCTCACAGATGCTCACAGGAAATCTTGGCTACTTTCAAGCCTTCCTCTCTACCCTCCAAGCTCCTATTTCCTTGCGATGTTCCTTTGGGATGATTATCCTTCAACCAAGTGGAAAACCTCTTCTACCCAGTGGATGATCACTCTCACACACTGTCAGAACTGTGCAATCCTCAATGAATTGATACCTTGACGGCATGCATGAGTTTTCTTTATAAGTAAACACATTCAACTGATAGTACACTATCCTTGACTTTAATCTCAACTGGGTTTTTCTCAGAATAGACATGCATGAGTTTCTGATGAGGGAATCTTTAGTTAACTGGAGTACACTAGTTGAGTGCATGCATGCATCAATGGACTGTTAACTCACCATTAGTTCCTCAAATAGTTTGGAACTAATTTAACTGGACTTAACTCAATAAACTGTGTTAACTAATTACAACTCAAATATCACTCAATCTTATCTCCTAAATTTTAGGGATAACTCTTGCATGACTTCAGAAATAATTCTAACTTTAATTTCTCCAACTAATTAAGTCAAAATAGCTTAATTAATTATTTCCAAGTGGTTGTTAATACTAAATTCGATTTTAATTCACAATTTAATTCAAGGACAAATTAAATTGGAATATTATTGTTTCCATATTTCAATAGCTTAGAGGGAGTGTTGATTTCTGTTAGCATTGGATGTGCTCTAAGCCTCAAAATTTGCAGGGAGGCTAGGACACATGTATTCCAAAATACCCAAAAATCATTTTGGGAAATTCCACCCAGAGACAATTTAATTAAATAATTAATTATTTTTAATGGATGCCTAAGTCTAAACTTAGGAAATTAAAGTAATTAAAGGGTATTAATTAAAATGGGTGTGAAACTTCTAGAAGTAGACGAGGATCAAGTCAAAATGATATGGGCCATTGATTAGAATCTAATCTAGGTCATTGATTACTCAATGAGAATATTATAAGAAGGATTTCAATGGGCATTTGGAAGACACATCGAGTGTAATCAAGAGATCAATTTCTTAAGAGAGCAGCACAAAGCAGTGAGAGAGATCATCAAGGAGATTCTTGTAGTGAGGGGCATGGATATTTTACCAGAGGAATAGTTTCCTGATCCAGGGATACATTGCAGAGAAGGCGGAGTGAGATCTAGAAGAGGCAGCATAGTGCCACATAGAGGTAGTGTAGAGATTCAGAGGGGGTGCAAGATTTAGCTCGGAAGTCGAGTTCTAGAGCCAGAAGCCAGGGTGTGAGACTAGAGAGCCAGATGAACAAAGTTCTAGACAACAGTAGATCCATGGAAGAGGTGACGCAAACCCCAGAGGGGATGACATAGATCTACGTAGACTGGCGCAGAAGCTGTAAAGAACCACCGTGTGGCAAACCATCCAAGGCCTGGATCAATGCTAGTTCTCCAATGATAGTGTGAGGTATTTCTCATTATTTTCTCTACCAATCAGAGTCTCTATATTAGATAACCAATAAGGCATGCAAAGATTGTATTCATAAACTACTCCATAATAATACAAACCCTCAGTTGTTGCACTGATTTTCCCGCATTGGTTTTTTTCCGAGGAGATTTGTCCAAAACCAACAGTGTCACTTGTGTGTGTGTGTAATTTATTCTTGCTCAGTTCTTGTTTCCGCATATTATTTAATTAGTGAAGGCTACATTCTTATTTACTTCAATATTTACAGCGTAACAAAATAAATAACTTGCATGAATTAACAAGTAGGAGAATTAATATTAGTTTATTGCAGTAGGGATTTGGGTCTCCATATTTTCACAACAACGGGATTTGTGGTTGAACCCGCACAAATTTTTCGCTTTGCATATCCGCAAAAGACAAAATTCGTTGCCAGTTTTCACAGAAGGTTGATTTTATAGAGCAATTAGCAGGGCATTGAAGAAGGAGGCCTAATTTGGCCATTTTCAGCTTTTTTGAGCCCAATAAGAGCCTACATAGGGGTTTTTGGGCGTTATGGACACAATGACAATGTTATTTTTGCAATTTGAGCATTTTATGTTGACGTAATTTAACATTTGAGCATATAATTTAAAGGGCCAACATTGGAAATTGAACTCAAAGATGTAGCCGAGGAGGGGTGAACTCCATCATCAAATTGTTATTTTATGATGTTGCATGTTGTCTATTTTTCACTGTTTAAATCTACAAAAATTAACTTAGTTTATGTGGTTTTAAAATTTTGATCCATTGCCCATAAGACATAAACTAGCTTGCAAAATTTTACAAGAAAACCTTCAATTTTAATTTCAGATCATGTTGGTATCAAAGCATGGTTGTTGTGAAGGTTTGATAGTTTTTGCAAGTGTTTTATTGAATGATTACAAGGTCTAAGTTGATAAGAGGAGAAGGAGTGCTTGAAGAACCAAACCCTCAAATTGGTTCAAGGAGGTCACAAACTCCACACTCCACCAGTCATGGCACATGAAGAAGGACACAAGTTGATGTTTGAGGATGAGAGAGATTTTAGAAAGGAATTTCTATGATATGTCTGATACGGTGAAAGTTTCATACAATGAGAGGAAAACAAGGTTGCAAGGAGAAATTTCTAATCATCCAAAATATATTGGTGGTGATGGGAGCAAGACTTCACCTCCATCTACACCTCCATCCTCACCTCCTTCTTCACCTCCTTCATCTCATAAACCTACTCCATCTCCAAAAGGACATGCTTAGTCTCCTTTTATTAAGATTGATGTCAAATTTGAATTGCCTATGTACAATGGGGAAGTAAATGCTGAAAAGTTGGATAATTGGGTTCATCAAATAGAAGTCTATTGTAGGATTCAAAATATTAGTGATGATGTTACTAAGATTCAACTTGCTTCTCTTCATTTGGAAAGTGTAGCCCTCATCTGGTGGGAGGCCATAACTCAAGAAGATTTGAGCTTTAATATTTTCATTGATACATCTAGCGATGGTTTTTCACTTTCATCTGTTGATATTTCCAAGCCACCAGTGTTTGATGATGCACCTTTCGATAGTTTGGAAACTTACCAAGAAGTCGAGGTAATTTAGTCTTTGGTGTTGGTTATCTCAGAATCTCTCGATCTTGGTAAGTGTTCTGAACATGATCAGATCAATAGTTCATCACAAGATGATATTCATGTATTGAATGCACATGTTGAGAATGGATATATCTTTCGTTTTCATGATTCTTCACCCTATTATCATGATCCCATCTTTGAATGGTTAGAAGAGTCTTACTTGGCAAACCCCTCTGCTCGTAAAACGTTTTGTTTTTTCCTATTCTTTGCCAAGATTGATAGTTGGAATGGATGTTTTGACATGAAATTTTTTCGCGATGTGTGTAACCACCCAAATACAATAGCAGACTTTTAGCACAAGTTTTCCTATTATACTTTTTTGCTAGTGTTTCCCGCCTTCGAATTTGGGAGCATGTTGTGGTCTATCTTTCTCTCTTGCACTTTATTTGATGATCTTTCTTATTGCTCATTCCCTCGTCCGTATAGTTTAAGAATTACTTCATTCATTGCATTGGAAATTTCATTTCACGTGAGCCTGGCCTTTCTTTTATTAGTTTAGGAGTAGGTTTAGTTTAGTCTTTTCTTAGATTGTTGGGTTGTTGCTTGTTTTGTTTGATTTTCATTCCACACTTTCTTTTGGTTTGTTTGTATAAGCCTTGTATGAAAGTGGTTTATTGGTTTCTGAATGAGCATGGAAAAGTTCAAGAGGACTTCGGGTAACTATTAATGCTTGGTTAACTATCAACCCTCTTCCTTATGTGGGCCTTGTATCTTTATTCCATCACTCTTAGACGGAATATACATTTCTTTCATAGAGAAGACCTTAGAGGATCTACGTTGCACGAATATTGAATAGGATCTCCTTTCTCAAGTTGGCCTTTTTCATATTCGATTATTTTAACTTGTCAACTCGGTTGAGTAGAGAAGGGAAATGAGATAGCCTAAGTGAGCAAACTTTATTTCAGAAGTATACATAACAATATTTGAAGGAAAAACCTCTCCTACTCTAAATAAGATGGGATCCCTCTTCCGCTTGTGGTGATATAAACATCAATAAAGTGCTAATGAGAATAAAGATATAAAATAAAACAGTAAGGCTGAAAGAAGATAAAGGCTTCATGCATAGAGGTGGAGAAAGTAACTTCATTGAGGTATTCAACAAGCTTGCTAGCAGTGAAGTAATGCTTGTGTTCTTGTAGTGATTTCGTCGAGGAACTGAATAGGCCTGCTGGCAATGACCAACACCAAAGATGATGCTAATACTCTGACATATTTCAATCGCATTCTTATATACTCCTAACCCTTGCTTGAAACAATTGATCTAGCTTTCTTGTGTAAGTGTTTGGATGATGAAAGGAATAGAGGGAACTATATCTCTAATCAAGCTTGGTAAGGAAACTATGGTGATCAATGAGATGAAACAATAATTCCTAAAGAGCCAGACTATGTATGTAAAGTTAAACCCATACAATGAAGTTGGAGTTCTACTAGTGTGTCACCAAGTGTTGTAGCTGCTACAACCCCCCTCGAAATTTTTGACTACGCTTCAATTTTGAAGCCAACTTTTTATCATAGGAACTAGTATTTTAAATGGCGTCAAGTGTTCTTCTTGTTATTTAGTTTTGCAATGACTTATTCTTTCTTGTAAGGCTTATGATGTCTTAGTTGTGTTGTCATGGCGATGATTAGGTCTTGTCGACAACAATCGCACAACTTCTGAAGACAAGAAAACACCTTCTCGAATAGAAGATTAGTCATGTCCTAATCAAGCACAAATTGCATGTCTTAGATTGAGGAACTGCACAATCCTCTATCACAGGGAATTGTGCAAATCCTTGTGAGATTGAACTGCACAATCTTGTGAGACATGTTGCCACTAAGAAAGAAGATGGCACAATCATCACTGTGAGATGAAACTACACAACTCACTAAGCCACAAAAATGTGCAATCCCTTGTCACTAGGAACTATGTAGTCCCTTAAGCTAGTGAACTGAGTAGTCCCCTGGATCAGCCAATTGCACACTCCTAGAAAATAGGAAGCGTGCATTCTTTTCTGATTGTGTGGCACAATTTTCCAAATTTGATCTGAAGACGAGTGTCAATTTCTCCTTGATTTTAGGCATGCATGTCAACAGCCCTAACCATAATCTCATGAGTGCTAATCTATATAAGAAAGGCTCATATATATCATTCTCACATTTTCCATCGGAGCTCTATCCATTCTCATGAGTTCAAGGAGATTTGGATTCGATTTGCACTACTTTTTTGGGTAAGTTTCTAAAGTGTCACTTTTTGCTACTTTTTCTATCGCTTTTGTGTTTGAAAGTTCTGTTATGCCTGATTTTTCTTTTAACAAGTGATTTTTCTGTTACATTTAACTTGTATAAATGTCATTTCAATCTTTTGAGCTTCTTTACAAGTGTCACATCGTATTTCTTGTCTTTTCGTCTACCAGCAATTACAACTACTGGGTGTATTTATGCATGCATGTTCTTCTCTTTGCATAATCTTGCTCGATTTGATGTTAGTGATGAAACTAACTGATACTAAGACTGATCAACACCCTTAATTTCCTCAGTCACAGATCCAGAGTCTTCCTCTCTACTAGAACAAACTTCACAATCTTCAAGCCTTGTTGGCCTCTCCTATTGTGCATTGCGCAATCATAAGCAGCAAAAACCCTTCCTTGCCAGCTGCAACTACACACTGCGCAATCACTGGCCTTCTCCAGTTGTGCACTATGAAATCACAGTCAGCAGTGGTCCTGTTTGCAAGCTGAAATTGTGCACTGTGTAATCCAAGCTTTCCGTCTCTCCCAGCTAAGACTATGTATTGTGCAAATCTAGTGCACAAGGAACTCCCTTGCAACCTTGAACTGCGCAATATTCTTCTACAGCTACACAATGTGCATTTCCAGTGCCTATTATGCCCCCTTGAAGCCTAACATTGCACAATCCTTTCCCTTAATGATTGTTTTTATGCTTGAAATTTGGTTGTGTAGCTAATCTCTCTTGAACTAACTTATCATCACCATGAGTACATCTTTTGCAACAAGTACTATAGGTCATGAAAAAATTACTCTTTTATCATCAGGTAGCACCATGACTACCAAGAATTTTTCATCAAAGGAGGTCACATAGAGTAGTACCGAAGAGGCTATTGATAACACCCCAACAGGAGTCCCTATTCTATAAGATACACAATGTTATATAGAAAAGGATTACGTTGTCACTTGGATCACCATCAAAGATGCATTCACTTCCATAGAGTTCAATGAAGAAGTAGAGGATAGGGAAGTCTATGTAAACATTCAGTGGTCAAGGTATCACAGGGTTTCCTACAAATTTCCATTTCTACCATGTGCAAATGTTATCAAGTGTATATTGTAGGGTCTGGACACTAAGAGCATGGCATTGAACAGTGTCAGTGGGCAACAACTTGCCTCCTATCTACTACATGACATTCACATGTTTTACAACTTGCAAAAATCCTGAGCAACACCTAGATTCACAATTCTATGCAGTTTGGAGTTATCTCAATTCCAAAGAAGTGATCAACTCATGGTGGAAAGAACCGACCAAATTTCACCAGAAGACTAATAGTACTTATAAAACCAAATTTCTTAGAATGGTTTATCAGTGCTTGATAGTTTTGAGCTATCGACTCTATGGAAAGAGAAATATTGAATCCTTCCCTGAAGGATGGGTGTACATGTTGCATTTGATGACCACAATGGGGAACATATTCAATTGGTCCCATTTAGTGTCTCAACAACTGAATATCAACTTGTACAAGGCGAAAAACACACCGCAAGGAAAGCAACCTGTTGTAGCAGCTGCAAGAACCCTCCAAAATTTTGCCTTAACTTAGTTTTGGAGCCTCCCTACCAACCTTTCACAGTAGCATGTCTTGTTTTGCTAAGAACACAAGCTTCAATGATTTTATTACAAAATGACAGCCTGTCCATCAAAGCTTGTTGCAACCCCCTCATAGGATGTTTCACCGGACTAGCCTTCCCTCCAAAAATTGCGTGATTCTATTTGGAAGCCCGCTAGGCTTCAGAATTGCGCAAATCTGCCTGTCCCTGTTCATTGGAAAAATTGTGCAATTCCTCCCAGTGGGACTGCTCACCCCAAAAATTGCGCAATCCTGGGCTGCAGTTAGCTGCTCTACCCAAAAATTGCACAATCGCTCTGGGAAGCCAGCCCAACTCCCTCCTAGAAATGTGCATTTTTTCCTCCCAGCTGAGTAGAATTTTGCATGTGCAGTTGAGTTGACCGGTTCCCTCCAAGACCGAGCAAAATTTATTTGCATGCATGGGCTGCTCCTCCCAAGGCAACATGCAAAGGCATCCCTTGTTTCAGGGATCTATTTTTGGTTGTTGGAGGTTACATGCAAGGATCATTTCAGAAACCTCCCACCAAGTGTCGCTTTCCATTGATTTGTGGCATGCACGTCACAACCTCAATTTTAGAGAAACTCATCAACCGGACGTTGCAGAGCTCATTCCTCACACCGATCTTGTAGCTCTGACATTCCACATTACATCTAGGAGTCGTCAACACATTCAACTCAACTATTTTGGGGTAAGCCCGCTTTTCATGTCTCGCGCTGCGTTTTTGGCACCTTTTGTGTTTCTCTTCGTACGAATGCTTCCTGCTTGATTTCAGTGAGCGCTTGCTATTGTTTTCATACATACTAGCTTGTACTATCACCGTTTCAGTGTTCATTAACATCTCACTGCCGTCACTAGCATTGACATTGTTTTGCACGGATGGTCGCTGTTATGGCGACTCGCTTCACACACGTGCATGCTTTCCCATTTTCCGAATCCCGCACTTGCTGTTCGCATGAATGATCATTCACTCTTGTTTTCACTCATCTCATCATGCTTTCACACTTCTTATGTTTTCAGTCACCCGTCAGTCAGACTGGGCTGCCTTGGCTGGGACCGTGCTTTGCTCAGCTAGCACTGCACATTTCCGGAAGCAAAGGCTCTGCCTTCCCTCCAGAAATTATGCAAGTCTACCCAGGCACTGACCTCCAGGCTTGCATTTCATAATTCTTGGAGGTAGTGTCTTGTTGGCCTCAGAAACTACGCAATGTAGTTCGCTGGTTGCATGTCACTGTTGACTGAAATTGTGCATTGCATTGTTTCAGTCCTCAGCAGGCTGGAATAGATTGTGCATTGTGCAGTTTCAGCAGTCAGTCATCCTACTGACAACCCGGACTGTGCCTGGCGTAGTTTTGGCAGTCAGTCTCCCGACCTCCCAATAGAAATTGCGTAACCTTCTTAAGTTCGTTTTGGTTTTTGACTGGCAGAGTTCTTGCCATGAGTGTTGCCATGTCTCCAGGTATTGCAGGTGTTCATCTTCCTCTCAGCAGCACGTGTACAATGGTTTCCAGGAGAGTAGAGTTGAAAACACCGTTCAGAGCACACTTGGGGATGTAGTCGATCAAGTGTCTATGAACTTGCCTACCCATGAAGACATTGAGTTATTCGTAGACAAGAACATCAAGCTATGATGACAACAACATCATAGAAAACATCACCATCAACAACAACTGAAGGCATCATACGAGATGCAACGAATGCAAGAGGAAGGTTGTTGACAACACAGAGGCGGAACTAAGTTACAAGCTCAAGCAGATCCACTTGCGATGAAAGAAACTTTGGATACTCAGGATATGAGGTGACAAAGTGACATGAATATCATGCGAAGGAAGATAATGGAACATAGAAGAAGTGCATGTGTTGAAGCAACAACTCAAGGAAGAACAGGAGCTATATAGATGAGAGAATGAGTTGCAATAGGAACAGGTACAACAGGGGGTGCAACATGCACTCACGGATGAAACTGTGCCGATACAAGTTATAGATCCATCCTAGCAGCTGGCATGAAGCAGACATGGTGAGTAGTGTTGTTGATAGCATGCAAGGGAATTCAATAGCATGCATGTCATTGTGTGCACTCATGCGATCCCACCCATTCAACACACTTACCAAGGCAAAGACAAGAATCAAGTCCAACTGGAGCTGAACATGCAGTTGACAGTTGATGCGCATGACCACTAGCACACACTGGAAGATCATAATGGACACTATGCATCAGTGTGTTTCCGGTTCAACCCCACCCAAGAATACCATGCACATGCTAGCAGACGAGTTGGATGGAGGAGCCATACCAATGTAACCAGATGCAATGGAGGCAAGAGTTTGCTTCAGCAAGATGTCACCATGGAGCGCATGCACACCGTCACGGACGACCAAGCTTGAGATCAACTCATCACCTTCACCATCAAAAGCATGTAAAAGAGTTGGTCTCCCCACAACGGACCGAGTGTCAGTGATGTCTTGCATGGCTTGCTCAATCCATTTTGTCTCACATGGGCACATGTGCATTGTAATGTAATGTCTTGTCAAGTGGAAGTTCAAGTGTCGATAGTTGGATGTAACAGTCATAGAGTAGGTGAAGAGTCATGAGGGTAGACGATCTATCACAAAGGGGAATGTCAAGGGTCACCCCAACCTTTGTTATAAATATAACCTTATAACTAATTGTAAAGGCTTTTGGTCAGCCAAGCTTCCGATAGGACTATCTTAGAGAAAGCTTGGAGAGTATTGTAATGAGCCTTGGCTTTTCCACTGCACAGAGCTAGTACATCTCTTTGGAGGAGCAGGCGATTGTGGTTGTAACATTCCGCTATCAGAACTAGTGGTTGGACATGGATGTATTATATGACTGGAACTTACACTTCTTAATGTAACAGAGCTAGCATGTTTCATGCATATGTTGTATTTTATTCTATGTTATCTAGTTTACTCTAAATGATATATGTATTTGTTTGCTTACGAGTGCATATATGGACTATTCTATATAAGTATGTATGAATGTTTATGAAATGTGTTGTTGGTTTAACCATTACTTTGGATTGCTTGCTAACTTGCTTTCCATCTTATGATGCATCTTCTCTCGTGCGTTCCCTTCCAATCCACGTACTATTACAGGTTTCCAAGAGGTGCACTCACTTCACTCTCAGTGTGTCAGAACCTCTCATGCACCTTCCTTGACTTACTGTAGCTATCACACCCTTGAAACCATCAAGGACATCTTACTTGCTTCTGTGCGAAATCGTGGTCAAGGAATTACTATACGACCCACTGCTGGGACTCCTATATCAAATGGTTTGAGGTCTAATTGGGACTTCTTACCGGGGAGATCCCCTACATGTTGGCGGGTTTAGCACCATCAACGGTTTGGCACTAGAGGGAGGGCCAGATGACAAGCTGAGTCCTCACATCTCTTTTGAATCTCTACATATCTATCATGACTAACTACATAGTTTCTCTTCTAGAGTGTATGTCTTATGGAAACGACTTCATTTTCTCAGAAGAGATATCAGATAACTTGTCACATAAAACATACAATGGTGGAGTCCACGTAGCCTTGGTTAGTCACGCGATTGGTGTTGTAGGCTCATGCGAAAGACATGGAATCTTTGAAGAATACATGACCTGTGCACTGTTCATCTACATGCTTCGAGGGCACCCCATGCACTGGTGTGCCATGTTGCTCGAAAAATATATTCATTCTCCTGCTCATCTGGTTGTAGAGATAAGCCATGATTTCAATCACTTTAACCATAAAGCACTCGATCAAGAAATTCTGAAATTACAAAAAGCACCCGATGAATCCGTTGATCAGTTTTACACACGCTTTTGTAATCTTGCATACCGACTTCCTGAAGATGAAATTGATTGGGAATTTATTTATGGAAGATTTGATTATCTTCTTCGCATATTCGAACCCCGCTCAACACACTTCAGTGATGGAGCTATGCAATCACAGGCAGGCACAATTGCTTTTCACAAGTGACTACCCACCTTCACCTCCTCAAACAGCTCCACCACCACGAAGTGATGTTGGAGATCATGCACACACATCTGTTGAACTGTCACATCCTCCCACCCCACTTTCTCTTGATATCTGCGCAGATTTGGCTTGCAAGTCTGTTGGTTGTCACATGGATTTGTTCCCTCAACCTCCATCACCGCGTTCTGTTGATCCTCCAAATTGTACTATCTTGTGTTTTCTCATTCTAGACTCCTCACCTGTTGTGAACACGGATCAAGTTGTCAACGGATTTGGTGTTATGCAGCCACCTTGCACCATCATTCATGATGAGTGTGTGCAGGAATCTAAAGAATAACCTGAGGTGAAGGATGAATCCTTTCCATCTATGCCTCATTCGCTTTATCTTGACATCCCTTGTGATTCTGTCACTACTGATTTCCCCTGTGATTACTCATTTCTGGATGTTTCTACTTTTGAACATTCATAGGACACGTCGGATGTCAGTCTGTCATCACAATGTAGAGAGGACACATCTTCCTCCAAAAATCTGTCCAATCTGTCAGTTGTCATTTCTGAAAACACAAAGGGTGGCTTCTCATCTACCCTTCTGTCCAATTCATCAAATCACGAGGATGCTAAAAAACATCTTGAATTTTATGATCTTGGTTGTCGTGATCTCTCTACTTCATCTGATCACGATGTTGATTCAATCATTGTTAATATGTCTAAGACACTGGTCTACGATGATCTATCTGTCAACGAAGTCAAAACCCCGCAGACTGTCGAGGCACTTAGCTTGAGCTGATGGTTATGTCAGGCCCTCGCTGTCCTGAGGTTGGTTTCACTTCCGGTTAGGAAATTGTTGAAACACTCAAGGCTCCTCATCACTCTATGCTTTTCATTGAATATCAACCAAACACCCAGATTTTGCTTTCTCCACTCAAACTACACGATCCCATCACTCATGCATTGGAAGAATCTTACACATCAAGCACACATGCACAACGTAAGTGGTCTACCTTTCTCACATTTGCTTGCATGTCATAGTCAAGAGAATGCATACACTCAACATTTGCACATAGTGTAGCACAACACCATGGCAGCTCCACATAGTGCATGTCATGCATTTTCACTCATCTTTGTTCTGTGGTCGCTTATAAGCTTGGAGTGTGTCCATCTTCATCATTATATCTTTCATGCTTGTTGGTTTGTCCAACTACGATGTTCACAAACCATGCCTTTACCAACATGGGTCAACCAATGCGCTAGTGGCTGCATTGGAAGTATCACTTCACGTGAGATGACCCATGCACTGTTAGCTTAGGAGTAGGAGTAATGTTTTCTTTTGAGTTGTTTGCTTGCATGCATGTTTGCTTCTTTCTTTGTGTGTTTGTTTTATTGCTTGTTTTTTTGCTTACTCGCTTTTCTTTCGCATTTTCTTATGCTTATTTCTTTTCTTTTTGGTTTGTTTGCTTGTTATTGTATGTAGGTTAGTTTTGCATGAACCATGTACGACTCTTGAAACAAGCTAGGTAAAGTACAAGAGGACTTGTATAACTATCAACATTTGGTTATCTATTGTCCACTCTCTTACGTAAGAACTTGTTGTCTTCAGTCCATGATACATCAATGGATAATACATATTGTTCGAAGTGAACCTTGGTGAAAACACAATTCACACTAACTAGTGTCACCTACTCTAGTCGGTTGTTTTTGGGTTAACCCTTGGCAGCTTAGTCAAGTAGAGTAAGGTGAGGGGGAAAACCTTAACAAGCACATCATAGGTACATATAAAATACTTCTCTAAAGGAACAACCTCTTCTTCTCTTAATAGGTCAGGATCCCTCTTCCACTTTTGAAATGAATAAGTGCTATGCAAAGTTACGAAGCGAAAAATGAAAAAAATGAAAAAGTGAAAAAATTTCGAAAAAATGAAAAATGAATAAGGTGAAAGAAGAGAAAGGCTTCCTGCGTAGAGAGGTGATGCAAGTAACTCCATCGGGGTACTGATGAGGCTCGCTGGAAACGAAGCTATGCTTGTGTTCCTGCATGACTCTACCGGGGTACTTTCCAGGTCTGCTGGCAGTGGAGGAACATTAGAAATGAAACTAAAACTCTGACGACTATAATGCTTGTGCATCATATACTCCTCAACCCCAATCGAAACAACTGTGTTGGCTTGGCTTGGAATGTGTGTTGACTGACCAAGGGCTTGGCAGATGCTACATCTTACAATCAAGCAGTGTGGAAACCAAGACGAACTTAGAACTAAACAATACTTCCAGTGGTGTTAAACTTGCTTTTCATGAATAAGGTCCATTCAGAGAAATGAAGTTCTACTAGTGTGTCGCCAAGTGTTGTAGCGGATACAACCACCCTCCAAAATTTTTCCTTAGCTTCATTTTGGAGCCTCCCTACCAACCTTTCATAGCAACATGTCTTGTCTTGTCAAGAACACAAGCTTCAATTATTTTCTTGCAAAATGACAACCTGTCCATCAAAGCTTGTTGCATTCCCCTCACAACCTGTTTCACCGAACTTGGTTCAGCTGCAGGCTGAGAAAATCCCTCGAGAAATTATGCAATTCTTGAGGGCAACCAACCTTCCCTCCAGAAATTGCACAATTCTGTTTGGAAGTTTGCTGGGCTCCAGAATTGCGCAAATCTGCTTGTCACTATTCATTGGAAAAATTACGCAATTCCTCCCAGCAGGACTGCTCAGCCCAGAAATTATCCTCAACAGTAGTCAGCTTCTATGCCCAGAAATTGTGCAATCCCTCTAGGCAGCCAGGCTAGCTCCCTCCCAGCTGAGTAGACTATTGCATGTGCAGTTGAGTTGACCAGTTCCCTCTAGGACCGAGCAAAAATGATTTGCATGCATGGGCTACTCCTCCCAAGACAACATGCAAAGGCATCCTGTTAGGAAACCAACTCACAAAAAGATAGAAAATTCCTCTGCTTCTCTAGAATATCATTTTCCCTTATATTCAACTTTTGAAAGTCCTCAATGTGCTATGCCAGAGAACCCCTTTGTTTGATATTTATTAATTGGCTAAAGAAGGTGTTTCTCTTTGTATCCTCATAATGTGCTATCATTTCCACTGTGAAAATTGACAACGTAACAAGTGGTTTACAAGAATAAAGCCCTTTATACCATAAAAATTGATTGGGTTCTATATATGAAGATGCAATATGTTCCTTTTGTAACAGTTTCACCCCATGTAGATCAAAATATTGCTCCATCTGTAGTGTCCAATTTACCGAATCCTTGCCATCAAACTTCCTCATATTTCCTTTTCTTGATTTTAGGAGCTCGATCTTGAAATGACTGTAACTCTGTAATTTTGGATCTTCCAGTTCTGAAATCGCGATCTGCGGTAATCCACTGAGTAATCTTTCTAACCTCGCAAGTCTGATCAAGATTGAATTCTCCAATGAAGAGTTATGCCAAATCTCCCATGATGACTTGAGTATAGACTTGTTCAGTAGAGCAAAATTGTACTACGTGCCGTGGGTAACTGTTTCAACCTTAGGCTCTAAAAATAGTACCAAAAAAAATACATTCCGTCCTCTTTATGAAACTTCTTACAAAAATTCAATCTGATTCTCAGAGAGAAAGTTATGACGATTTTCCCAAGGTGACCTATTTGGAATGTAATTCGGGGGTCTACAAAAACCCTAACTTCCTCAGATTATATTTCCGAAAATATAGCGAGACAGGATCTGAAATTCAAAGCTGAGGTTTAGACCAATTTATTCTCAATTGTTTTTTTTTTAGCTTCTGAAACTTTGTATAAAAAGCGTTATAGGGAACATTCCACAATGACCTATTTTAGATGAAATTATGGAGCTTGCAAAAACCCTATCTTCCTCAGATCATATCTCCGAAAATATAGCGAGACAAGATATGAAATTTGGACACGAGGTTCAAAGCGATTTTGTCTCAAATGGTTTTTTTTTTTTGAAACAACACATAAAAAAAGTTATAGCGAAAATTCTACGACGACTTGTTTGGAGCAGCGAAACCCTAGAATCCAAAGCTGTGATACCAAATGTTAGGAAACTAGCTCACAAAAAGACAGAAAAGATACATCAACGCCTTAGAATTCAGCCTCTTCGAGGGGGCAACCTCCTTTGCATTACAAAAATGAACAATTCTTGAATGATACAAATGACAAGACCTCCTTTCTATATATAGGAGTCTAAGGGGTATTAATATAATTAGATCCAACATAACAATAATAATGTAAGGGCACAATAATAACAATAGTGGGCTTCTATGGGGCACAATAATAACAATAGTGGGCTTCTATGGGGCACAATAATAACAACATGGGGACTACATGGGCACAATAATATAATAAAGGGGTTGTACAATAATAATAAGGGGTTACACTAGTAGTATAGGGACCTAACACATCCCTTGTTTCAGGGATCATTTTTTAGCAGTTGGAGGTTACGTGCAAGGATCATTTTAGAAACCTCCCACCAAGTGTCGCTTTCCTAGATTTGTGGCATGCGCATCGCAACCTTGATTTTATCGAAACTCATCAACTGGACGTTGCAGATCTCATTCCTCACATTAATCTTGCAGCTTTGACATCCCACATTACATCTAGGAGTCATTTGCACATTCAACTCAATTGTTTTGGGGTAAGCCCACTTTTCGTGTCTCACGCTGTGTTTCTGGCACTTTTTGTGTTTCACTTTGTATGAATGTTATCTGCTTGATTTCAGTGAGTGCTTGCTCTCGTTTTTGTTAAATCTCACTGCTGTCACATGCATGACACTGTTTTGCACGAGCAGTTGCCATTACGATGACTCACTTTACACACATGCATGCTTTCTTGTTTTTTGAATCTTGCACTTACTGTTTGCAAGAATGATCCTTCACTCTTGTTTGCACTCATCTCATCATGCTTTCACACTTTTCATGTTTTTAATCGCCCGTTGGTCGGATTGGGATGCCTTGGCTCGAACCGTGCCTTGCCCAGCTAGCATTGTGCATTTCTAGAAGCAAAGGCTCTGCCTTCCATCCAGAATTTGGACAAGTCTAGATAGGCAGTGATCTCCAAGCTTGCATTGCGTAATTTTTGGAGGCAGTGTCTTGTTGGCCCTAGAAACTGCGTAATGCAATTTGCTGGTTACATGTTACTGTAGACTGAAATGTGCATTGCACAATTTTAGTCCTCAGCAGGCTAGACTGGACTGTGCATTACATAGTTCTAGTAGTCAGTTAGCCTACTGACAGCCTGGACTGTGCCTTTCGCAGTTTTGGCAGTTAGTCTACCAACCTCCTGACGGAAATTGCGCAACCTTCATGATCAGTCACACAGGTATGTTGCAAGTTAGTTCTCAAGTTCGTTTTGGTTTTCAACTGACAGATTGGTTGCCATGAGTGTTTCCATGTCTCCAAGTATCACAGGTGTTCATCTCCCTTTCAACAACACAGGTACAATGGTTTCCAGGAGAGTAGAGTTGAAGACACCATTCAAAGCACACTTGGGGATGCAGTCGATCAAGTGTCTATGAACTTTCCTACCCATGAAGACATCGAGTTGTTCGTAGACAAGGACATCAAAATATGATGAAAACAACATCACAACAAGCAACACCATCAACAACAGTTGAAGGCAGCATACTCGATGCAACGAACGCAAGAGGAAGGTTGTGGAAAACAAAAAGGCAGAACAAATTTGCAAGCTCAAGCATATCCACTTGTGATGAAAGAAACTTTTGAGACTCGGGCTATGAGGTGATGACACAACATGAAGATCACGCGAAGGCAACAAACAGAACATAGAAGAAGTGCATGTACTGAAGAAACAACTCAAGGAAGAACAAGAGCTGCATAGATGAGAGAATGAGTTGCAGTAGGAACAGGTACAACGGGGGGCACAACATGTACTCACAAATGAAACTATGGCCGTACAAGTTATAGATCCATCCCAACTGCTGGCACGAAGTTGACATGATGAGTACTGTTGTTGATCGCATGTTAGGGAATTCAACAACATGCATTTCATTGTGCACACTCATGCGATCCCATCCATTCAACACACTCACCAAGGCAAAGACAAGAAGCAAGTCCGACTAGAGCTGAACATGCAGTTGACAGTTGATGCACATGACCACCAACACACATTAGAATATCAACACAAACACTATGCATCAGTGGGTTTCTAGTTCGGCCACACCCAAGAAGAACATGCAGATTCTAGTAGGCGAGTTGGATGGAGGATCCATACCAATGCACCCAGATGCAACGAAGGCAAGACTTTGCTTCAACAAGATGTCACCATGGAGCGCATGAAACCATCATGGATGACCAACCTTGGCATCAGCTCACCACCTTCACCATCACAAGCATGTCAAAGAGTTGGTCTCACCACAACAAACCGAGTGTCAACAATGTCTTGCATGGCTTGCTCAAGCCATTTTGTCTCACATGGGCACATGTGCATTGTCATGTAATGTCTTGTCAAGTGGAATTTCAAGTGTCGATAGTTGGATGTAACAATCATAGAGTAGATGAAGAGTCACGAGGGTAGACGAGCTGTCACAAAGGGGAATGTCAAGGGTCACCCCACCCTTTGTTATAAACAAAACCTCATAACTCATTGTAAATTATTTTGGTCATCCAACCTTTTGATAGGACTATCTTGGAGAAAGCTTGGACAATATTGTAACGAGCCTTGGCTTCTCCACTGCACAAAGCTAGTACATCTCTTTGGAGGAGCAGACGGTTGTGGATGTAATGTTTCGCTGTTGGAACTAGTGGTTGGACATGTATGTATTGTATGACTGGAACTTACACTTCTTAATATAATATAGCTAGCATGTTTCATGCATATGTTGTATTGTATTCTATACTATCTGGTTTATTCTAAATGATATATGTAATTGTTTGCTTACACATGCATGTATGGACTATTTTGTATAAGTATGTATGAATCTTTCTGAAATGTGTTGTTGGTTTAACCATCACTTTGGATTTCTCACTAACTTGCTATCCATATTGTGATGCATCTTCGCTCGTGTGTTCCCTTCCAAGCCGCGTACTATTATAGGTTTCCAAGGGGTGCACTCACTTCACTCTTAGTGTGTTAGAACCTCTCATGCACCTTCTTTGAATTACTGCAACTGTCACACCCTTGCTACCAATAGGGACATCTTACTTACCTCTGTGCAAAATCATGGTCAAGGCATTACCCTACAACCCATTGCTGGGACTCCTACACCAAACGATTGAGGTCGAATTGGGACTTCTTGTCGGGGAGATCCCATTACATGTTGGCAGGTCCAACACCGTCAACACAACCAAAAATTTACATGTCTACCTACTTGCTAGATGTAATATGTGCTGGCAGTGAATTCTCTGGTCTGAATTGGAAATGGATACCCTGAGAGTCCCCTATCCACATATATTGCAAATTGTTGGCAGAAGGCAACTACCAATAGGTGTATGATATAATTGGTGACACTTATTCAAGGTTTTATATCAAATGGTCTTTTAGGAACAGGCCCCTTACATGTCCCATGAGTCAATGCAGGTAGTGGTGGAAGTAATAGATTAGTTTTCCTCACCTAATGGCACATACCTCAGAGTATTTGGTTGTTAGAAACCTCATCACCTCTTGCCGAGGTATGTGCCGAATAAGGTGGTCATGCAGGAGGTTTCTTATCATCTTGTCACAGGTCTATCTTCAATGTTGCAGAGAAAGAAGAAGGCACCTTAGCCTTCCTTCCCTTTACAGGTGGGAACCTATGAGATAAAAAAATTAAAGGCTACAAAAGTAGAAGTGAAAGAACTTGAGAGCCTTAAGTTTGGTACAATGAGCTTTTATAGGTATGATCCTCAAGGAGTATGCAAGAGACACTGTGCTAAGTTTCAATTTGTCTGATCGTATGAGTCTTATTCTATATCATAAGAAGAGAATATTAATAATTGTTATAACACTTCCCAATCACATGCACCAGGAAAATAGGCAGGCCCTTCCAGTTCAGTATCTAAGTAGAGTGTTACCGAGGAAGGAATGCAATTGGAAGTTGCCACTCTAGTGAGCATCTATAAGAGGAAGGTTGTACATAATCCTGAAGTAGAGCAGAGCCATAAGTTCAAAAGAAATCCTATCATTCTCAGAGAAACCATGGCATCAGAGAGGAGAAGAAAGAAGTGAGAGGAAGAGAAGAGGCAGGAGGAGAAATGAAACCAAGAAAAAGAACGGATCCAAAAGGGAGAGAAAGAAAGAAAAGAAAGGGAAGACATGAAAACATAGGAAGAGCTAAAGAAGGAGGAAGAAGAAGCAAGGCATAAACAAAATGAGGAAGAATGGTAGAAACAGTTGGAAGAACAACATAACATGTAAAATTAGGATGAGGAGTTTGCACGAGAAATTGAGAAAATATAGGCCCAGGACATGAACATTGAGTAGGTGGAGCAGAATCAAGATGGCGACATCATGCCTATTGCAGAACATGTTGACAATTAGCCTTCACCTCCCCACATAGGTGGCCACATCCCATTTGATGAAATGGGAATCTCTCCTCCTAATGATGACATGATTATGAATATTTCCAACTTGACCCTTGACCAACTCAAGAACAAGATAATGCAGGAAAGGAGGAAATACTTCCCTAATGATCTAGTTCATCCTACTTCCATCCACACAGAGAAGGAGATTGTTACTAACACCAGGAGGAGTCAAAAGACAATTGTAGCAACAAACTTGGCCATTGCAGGAGTTGCAAAAGCCAATATAGACTTTTTGATGGTAGAAAACAAGAAACTAGCAAAGGATCTAGATGCTACAAGATAAAAAATTGATCCTCTTCACGCTAAGAACCAAAGATTGTATTCCATAAGTTTTCACTTGAAATATCTTCAAGCAGCAATATACAGTGAAATGTAGGCATTGGGAGATAGCATGAGGCAACTTTATGAAGATATGACCACTTTGCATAAGGCAGTAGTACCCTTACATGATGTGTAGAATAGGTCACTAGAAAATGTAAAATCTCTAAAGGTGATTCATGCAGCTATCAGTGTGATCCAGGAATGGGGCACGAAGTACAGGAATACACTAGTAGAGTTGGCCTGGAAAATGAGATAAGAAGCAAAATTGGATAAGGTCGAGGTTAGAATGCTCATGCAAAGTAACAAGCAACTTGAAACTTATGTGGCCAAAACTATAGCCGCTTATGCATTATTGTACAATGGTTTGGACTCCTTTGTCAGAACATGCAAGATTCCTTCAGTTGGACCATTTGCAGAGACAAAGGGCAAAAACATCATCAGGAAGGAAATCCAAGAATACTTGGACAATTTGAAGCATGTCACTACTAAAGAAGAATTGGAGATCACCAAGAAAAACATGCAATTGTAAGTGGTTGGACCTGCTAAGGTCAAAATGAAATTGTCCTTACTATGTAATGAAGCTCAAAATGGCTGCAAAGCTATTTATCTAGATGATATGTAGGCCAAAGTTAGATATCAGCCAAATCTTCCTTTATATTTTTAGTACATGGTTGCATAGTATCAAGCTTGGAATCAATATGTTACTACATAACTACAAGTGGAATTTGTCGAGCTAGAGTTTCCTCAAACTCAAGCTTAATGTATAAAGTTTTGTCTTATTAGGCTCTAGCCCATTTGTCTTATATGGGGAGTTTCGTATTATTGTATTTAGAAAATAATAAAAGTGTAAATATAAGTGGAAGTCCAAGAGTCAATGTGGGATATGAAGATTAATTAGTTAGAATAAGGAAAAAAAAAGTCCAAGAATCATGAAGGAAACTCAAAGGTCTCAAAGGGAGGTGAAAGGTCATCCCATTTGTTATAAATGGGCCCTCATAACTCAAACAAAGGGATTGGCATTGGAGATTGGTAGCCTTGGATTCTCTAGTCTAGCAAAGGAGTGAGTATCATTCTTTGGAGAAGCAAGTGGTGGCTTCATGTTCCACTTATGGGGCTAGTGTCATATCATTATTACTATATACTTGGAAGTTTCACTTAATTATTAGAAGCTCTTCGAACTGACACACTTTCATGCATATATCGTGGATGTTGTGAGGCTACCCTTTACATGGTTGTGGTGTAGGTTATTTCATTTACGCTAATGTCAATGAAATATTTCATTAAATTTAGTATGTATCTTGTTGGATGTGTGTTGTGTATGCTATCATGATCGCTGTTATCTTGTGAATTATTTTACAAGCTAATTAACAATTTTTTTGTATGATTTTGCAAGATAATACTATTACTTTTCTTCAAAGGACTCACTCTTTTCTCTTTGGTGTGAAAGAAAATTTTATGTATGAAAATTCATATCTCACAAAGTTCACACACTTGTTTTCACAAATGTTATGTATATATTCTTATGCTTTTATTGCAACCAAGGCACATCTTTGAGATCACATTTATGGAAATTGGCCATATTTCTAGTTGGGGCTCCTACTCTAAACAGTGTGAGGTCTAATTGGGACTTATCAGGGAGATCTCCTGGTTGATAGATTTCCAACACCGTCAACATGACCTTGAATTTGGTTTGATCAAAGATAAAAGAACATGCCGCCAAGTATGTAACTATTGAGTAAGCATATAGATCAATAAGAGCTTTGCATAATAGACACACATTAACAAGGGGTGTATGTCCACTACAAGTTAGATATGTTGATGGAGAGCGTGGATAACTTATGGAGTGTAAATTTTGTTACGTCCAACACTTCCAACCACAACAAAACATTGAAACATGCAGGTAGATACCGAAATAGATTGTAATTGCAGATGATAGAGGAAGACATTGAGACCCTTGTGCCCAACTATCACAAAAGAGGAGTATTCTTGCTTGTCGCAGAAATGACCTGGGTTTGATTCCCTGCAATGACATTTAGTTTAACGTATGGGAAGTAGATTGTAACTTGAAACAGGGAGGGAAACACATTTATGAAGAATTATGTTGATCATTGGTTACATTGCGTGAAGCTTTGTTTGTAACACAAAGCGTTGACGAAAGGGGAAAAAAACAAAAAACAAAAAACAAAAAACAAAAAACAAAAAAGTAGACTTGTGTGGAGGAGGCCCTCACACATTCACACCCTACCACCTTAACTATTATTCCAAAAGTTTATACTCTACACTGCATGCATACCCAAAAATTAAAGGGAAAAAAGGACACTAGGGAATAAATCTTTGTTGGAGTAGGCTATCTCGGTTATAGTCACAATGCCTAAAGGTATAAAGAAAAGGGAATCCAAATGAAAGGAACCAAATGAATTTGTTGAGGGCTTGGAAAATGGCTCAATGCAACATTTTCCCATGTGGAAAAAAAGACTGAAGAGAAATTTCATTGACTTAAAGGAGAATGTCAAGATAACAAAGAAGTAAAGAAATGACTACTTGTAGCAGGAGAAACAGATCTCAAAATGGAATCAACATAATGGCATACGTCAAAATAATAACAGGGGGTGTTACATAGATGGTCCCAGCTAGAGCGCAAAATTGTTAGGCAGAGGTTCCAAGGACATTCTCTGAGCGGAAATGGATTTGATCTCATTATAATACCATTTTTGGACTACGAGACAAGAATAAAAATGATACACATGGAATTATTTCTCATTAGTATGACACATATATGATACATATTATTGGCGCGAAAAATCTCCTATTGTAGCGTCTACAACCACCCTCCCAAATTTTACCTTAACTTCCTTTTGGATCCTCCCTACCAACTATCCTTAGTAGTATGTCTTGCACTATCAAGTACATAGGCTTCAGCTGAGTTTCAGTGGCTTGCTTCTTGTGCATGTCAGCTTGTTTGTCTCCCTCCAGTAGGCCGACATTCTGGACTTAGAATATTGCTGGCTGAGACACTCCCCCATAAAATTGCACAATTCTTGAGGGGAACCAACCTTCCCTCCAGAAATTGTGCAAATCAGCTGGGCAGACTGTTGGGCTCTAGAATTACGCAGAACAGTCAAGCAGTCCTCCCTCAAGAAAATGCACAATCTAATTCGACACAAGGCCTTAGCACAAAAATTGTGCAATTATGGGAGGCAGTGACCTGCTCAGCCAAAAATTGCACAATTCCTGACAGATAGCCAGCTCTGCTCAGCCCAAAAACTACGCAAATTTCCATCCCAGGCTCATAGATTGACGCATGTGCCTTCAGGTTGATTGGTTCCCTTTGGGACTGAACAAAACTGATTTGCATGCATGGGTGGCTTTTCCCGAAATAGAAAAATACATCATGCAAAGGCATCCCTAGATTTGAGGGATCTATTTTTAGCAGTTGGAGGTTACATGCATAGATCGTTTTAGAAACCTTTTGCCAAGTGTCACTTTTTCCTAGATTTGTGGCATGCACATTATAACCTTGATCTTATCAAAACTTATGAACGGAAGCTGCAAAGCTCATTCCTCACATCGATCTTGCAGCTTTGACATCCCACATCACATTGAGGAGTCTTCAACACTTTCAGCTTAACTGCTTCAGGGTAAGTCTTCTTCTCATGTCTTGCATTGTGTTTCTGTTGCTTTTTGTGTTTCTCTTTGTGTAAGTGTTGTATGCTTGATTTCAATGAGTGCTTGTTGTTGTTTTGATGTATGTTAGCTTGTAGAAGCACCATTTTAGTTTTCATTTGTATCTCACTGCTGTCACATTCATGACACTGTTTTCGCATTGAAGGTCGCCGTTGCGGTGACCCACTTCACTTACATGTATGTTTTCCCATCCTATGAATCATGCACTTACTGTTTGCATGCATGACCATTCACTCTTGTTTGCACTCAATCTCACCATGCATTCAAACTTCTCATGTTTTCAGTTTCCCGTCGGCGGGTCTAGGTTGCCTTGGCTCGGACCTTGCTTTTCCTGGCTAGAATTGCACATTTCTGAAAGTGAAGGCTCTACCTTCCCTCCATAAATTGCGCAAGTCTAACCCAACACTGAACTCTAGGCTTGCATTGCGCAATTATAGGAGGCAGTGCCTTGATGGCCCCAGAAACTACGCAATGCAGTTTGTTGGTTTGCCTGTCACTACTGACTGAAATTGTGCATTGCACAATTTCAGTCCTCAATAGGCTAGGCTGGGCTGTGCATTGCATAGTTCCAACAGTCAGTCATCCTCCTAGTAGCCCGAACTATGCCTTGCACAATTTTGGTAGTGAGTCTCCCAACCTCTCGGTTAAAGTTGTGCAATCTTCACATACAGTCACACATGTATGTTGCATGTCAGTTCTAAAGTTTGTTTTGGTTTTGAACTGACAGATTGCTTTCCATGAGTGTTTCTATGTCTCTAGGTAGCAGAGGTGTTCGTTTGCATCTCAGCAGCACATGTACAATGGCTTCCAGGAGACCAGAGTCCAAGACACTGTTGAGAGCACAACTTGGGATGTAGTCGATCGAGTGTCTATGAACTTGCCTATATATGAAGACATTAAGTTGTTCATAGACAAGGATATCAAGATGAAATGGCAACAACATCACAACAAGAAGTACCATCAACAACAATAGAAGGTAGCAAACCTGCGTGAGACAAATGCAAGGGGAAGGTTGTTGACAACACAGAGGTAGAGCAAAGTTGTAAGTTCAAGAAAATCCACTTGTGATTAAAGCATATTTGGAGATTGAGGCTATGAGGTGATAGCACGTCAAGAGAATCATGCAAAGGCAGAGAGAGAGAAACAGATAAGGAGTTCTAGGTGTTGAAGTGGAAACTCAAGGAAGAACATGAGCTGCATAGATGAGAGAAGGAGTTGTGGCAGGAGTAGGTACAACAGGAGGCGCAACATGCATAAACTGATCAAACTACACCCATATAGGTTATAGACCTAGCCCAATAGTTTGTACGAATTAGACAGGGTGAGCAATATTGTCGATCACATGCAAGGGTGTTCAGGAGCATGGATGTCATTATGCGCACGCATGAGATCCCACCCATTGGCACACTCACCGAAGCAAAGACAAGAAGCAAGTTCGACTGGAGCTAAACATGTATTTCAACAAGTTGATGCACATGGTCACCAACACACACTTGGAGACCAGCATAGACACTATGCATCCATATGTTGCTGGTCTAGCTGCACTCCAAACGATGATTCACATATTATGAGACGAGTTGGATGGAGGAGCCATATTAGTGTACTCGAATGCAACAGAGGCAAGAGTTTTCTTTCAGTAGGATGTCACCATTGGGCGCACAGAAACCATCACAAATGACCAAGCTTGGCATTAGTTCACCACTATCGATCATCGCAAGGATGTCGAAGAGTTGGTCTTACCACAACTATCTGAGTGTTAGTGATAGATGTCATGGCTTGCTCAAGCCTATTTTGTCTCACATGGGTATATGTGCAGATTTTATGTAACATCTTGCAAAGTGAAAGTCTAAGTGTCGATAGTTGAATGTAACAATCATGTAGTAGGTGAAGAGTTATGAGGGTAGGTGAAGAGTCACAAATGGGAATGTTAAGGGCCACCCCACCCTTTGCTATTTATAGAATCTCATAACTCATTGAGGGCTTTTGGTCAGCTAAGCTTCCGATAGGAGTATCTTAGAGAAAGCTTGGAGAGTATTGTAATGAGCCTTGGCTTCTCCATAGTGCAAAACTACTACATATCTTTGGAGGAGCTGGTGACAATGACTATAACGTTACGTTATTAGGGCTAGCGGTTGGTCATGATTATACTGTAAGATTGGAACTTTTACTTCTTAATATAACAGAGCCAAAAATTTTCATGCATATGTTGTTATTGTATTTCAATTAACTTGGTTACTTTAATGATATATGCTTATGTTTTCTTATGCATGTATGTATAGGCTATTTCTGTATATGTATATATGAATATTACTAAGATGTGATGTTGGTTTAACCATCACTTTGGATTGTTGGTTCACCTTCCTTCCAGCTTGTGATGCATATTTTCTCGTGTGTTCCCTTCCAAGCTATGTGTTTCCACAGGTTTCCAAGGGGCGCACTCACTCCACCTTCCATGTGTTAGAACCATTCATGCACCTTCCTTGGCTTGCTACACATGTCACACCCTTGCTACCAACAAGGACATCTTACTTGCCTTTACGCACGACTATAGTCAAGGTGATACGTATGGCCCACTGTTGGGACTCCTACACCAAACGGTTTGAGGTCTAGTTGGGATTTCTTACCAGGGAGATCCCCTAACATGTTGGCGGGTCCAGTACCATCAACACCTCCCTAAGGTAAGGGTTGAAAACCTCAATAGACAAAGGGAAAACTATCAACAAGAAGCACACATTCAAGCAAGCAAACTATGTAAACTACTAAAGTTGGGTTTGAGAGGAGTACCCCTAGGTCCTATGTTTGATGTTGATCCTGTAGAGTCCAAACCCTTTGCTTCCTCCAAAGTGATTAGACCTGCAACACAATTAAGAGAAGCATATACATAGAAAGTAATTCAAAGTGCGTGCATAATAAACTTGTTAGATCATTAAGTATAAACCTATAAATCACGATATATTAGACATGAGCCATAAAAAACATGAGATCATAACATATTAGGAACAAGAAAAAGCTTCTTTATTGATATCAACAAATAGAAGTGGAAGAATACAACTTATTTCGACCACGACACCATTGAAACCTTCCTCTAGATCCACCCAACCCAAGCCTCAATGATCACCTCTCAAGTATGTACAAAAGGATGTCATATAATGGAATATTAACATCTCTGCAAGGAAACAAGGGTTTCCTCTGACTGGGAGTGAAGGAGGGACAAGGAAAATTAGACTTGATCTCGGAACAAAAGGAACTATAATGTCGATATCCTAATTCTTCTAGGATTTAGGCATTCCCATGAGATGTATAAATACAACCAGAAATCAGTTGATTTAATTAGGCCACGAGCTCCTGTAGGTGGGCTTTCGATGAAACCCGTAAACACCATCCGAGAAATAGGAAATATTTTTATTTTTTCATATTTTAAATTACATACGCGGGTTCTGTATTACCCGCGTTTATACACACTTTTTAAAGGCAAGAGTCGCGTATGGAATTGAAAATATTATTTTTTAATAAATGATCAAGTTTGAATGGGAAGGGTTTCCCAAGGCCATATCATAGCATCAGAACTATAGGAGTATTGAATGATTCTATAACAAATGCCCCCTAATATATGAGGTCAGAAAAGGTATATGATGGCCGAAATGTATTAAGTATAAAGAGAGATAATTTGAGGACTTTAGAGGAGATCACTAAGTCCAATGCACTGAATACTTGTAGAAGGAATTATAAATAAGACACATGTTTGAGGTGGGCATACCCATGCTCAGAAATAGCAAATCATGTCAGTTGATCAAGTACAAAGTAGATCCATCATGTATACATAAGTGTACAAAAAAGACTAAAGAATACATAGTGGATCATCTGATCATAGCTGCAAAGGAACATAACAAATCTATGTCACAATATCACATACAGAAGAAAAAATGATCAATGATGCTCAAAGAATGTGTGATAATTGATGTTGCATAATTGATCCTCATAATAGTACCATGTCATATAGGTGGAATAGTGGTACTGCATAAACTTGGGTGTCAACATATAGAATGCTGTTGAGATAAACTGCAACATATAAGGGTGACTAGTAGCACTGGTAGAAAAACTGAAGGAGCTGACAAATGAAACAAGATGCTGACACAACCTGAGGTCTTCACTGATTGCAGATGATACATTTCTACACTATAGGAACAAATGAGCTAAAGTCGACCATGTGAGAAATTGTTTGATTACTGGTTATTGATGTATACTGTTAACAAACACGAGACAACTCACCAATAATGATGATGAGAGTCAAGTTTCCCCAATATAATCTAACAAGTGCGAATAAATGTGTTGAAGTCGAACACTTGAGAGAATCTACTGATCAAGAGACATTGATGTATTCTCATTGTCGATAGCAAAGGAGTCTTCCACTGATGACTGCAAACCCTAAGGTACTGAAAAAGGACTCTAGATCTTGTTCCTAGAGAAATGAGTTGGAGTTGATGGGAAAATATCTACTGGAAGGAAGACATTAAGGCATCCCACATCAACCAGTGCGAGTGTAAGCCAAATGTCAATAATTTGGAAGACTTCAGACAAAAAGAGATGAAGTAACCACTCTGAAGTATGTTTCTGGTGCACACAAGATTTGGCTAGCGCATGATAGAAACCCTCTGTACCAACCAATAATGAGAGTTAACACAGAGGAGGGGAATCCACCAATAGGGTCAAATGGAAACCAAGGTATTGTATGAATCCCAATGTGTGATAATGTAAGCTGACATCGAAGACAAGGGAAACCACTCAGTCAAAGACCCATGATACTGATCGATGTTGAGCACAAGGTCACCTATCAATGATGTAAATAGGGCTAGGGTGCGGCTCTAGGCCTATTCTCAGAGAAATTTTTTAGAGTCGATAAGAGCATACCTGATAACAAGAAGTCAGTGAACACCTTCTTAACCAACATGAGCGAAGGACCAAATAACTGATGTGATACTGAAGATAACTTGACAGAGTGGGTATGGCTGAATGAAAATGAGTCAAGAGACAATGCAAAATGGTTGACACAGGTTGAATTCCCTTAAACAAAAGCATGACTCATATGTGACTCTGTGGTAGCATAAAATAACTTTGTATAAGTTTGCAATGCAGGAGGCGACAAAAATTCCACGTGATTGGGAGATATAACCAACCAAAGGACCACTGACTCAAGAACAAGGTTATGGCTCTCCTAAAGTCGATCTAAGTCCCATCCCAATGGAGGAAAGACTTATTTTGAGTGGTTTGTTTAAGGGACACATAACTGACTCTTGCTTCCATCAAATATAGAAGTAAATGTCTTGTTCTCGCTCTTTTTGTAATATATAATTTTTTTTGTCTTTTTCACATTCTAAAGCTTGAAAAAGAATAAAATAATTTCTATAGTACAGTGGAAAGAACGAGTGTTAAAGGAAACTACACTAGTTCCTAGGACTGGAACAATCCTATGCTCAATTCAAGGTGGCAAAAAATGGTCCTTGACGCTGAAAGGAATGTTCTTTCCATAGATAAAAGGTGTCAAGTTGCAGAGTCTAGTGAATGCATGGTTTGAACTTGCAGAAAGGTCATGGTCAAAAGTGGCTGATACATGAGTCCAAATGAAGCTGACTTAAGGCCAAAAGGGTACAAGTAGTCAATATGAAATGCAATGGTACAACTTAACACATGGGAGCCTCTAGGGTATAAAGTCAGAATAATAGCGAAGAAGAAGAGAAACGAGGCTTCATCGCAAAGTCACGGTGGGACTAAAGAGGACTCTCGAACCTAAGAAATTCTTGCAGCATGGGCATCATATGCGAGCGAGAATCTAACTAGGAAGCCCATGTAAGGAATGTCTCTACCATTATGTTACGATTTTATAAGACGACGAGTGAAAATGGTTTGAAAACCGCAACATAATGGGGTCGATCCTATGGAAAAATATCACAGTATGAGGTTAAGATGCATAATGCAATAGAAAACGTGATATATCCTAACTTATATGCAAGTGATGAAAATTATACTTGTTGAGATTGCAACAAGATGATGGAGCTTAGTGAAAAGAGTCGCCTTCACTAAGTGGGCCCGCAGGCTTTTTGTGGCGCAAGTCTATTTTTAGACTATGTCTATTTTTAGACATATGGATCATGTCTATGGATTGCAGGTTGTTGTTTATGGATGATTGATCAAGTTGAGAAAATAGATGGACTTCTATTTTTAGACCACAGCGGAGTGACACCACAGCGGAGTGATTGCTCAGTCTAAATATAGAACAGTCAAATATTATTAGCTCATAATAATATTTAGACTATAAACTTTGTCTTATTCTCTTGTAGCACTTCAGGATGAGCTACGGATGTGGTACATGCAGATCCCAGAAGGAAATACGTGGTTACCTATGGGATGACTAATATTTGCATGCAGGACTTCAGTTAGAACTCAAGTGAGCTGAGTTTAGTGGACTGGAGGTGCAGTGTTATGAAACCAGCTCAAGAAAAGATAGATCAACGCCTTAGAATTCAGCCTCTTCGAGGGGGAAACCTCCTTTACATTACATAAATGAACAATTCTTGGATGATACAAATGAAAATAGCTCCTTTCTATATATAGGAGTGTAAGAGCTCATAACATAATCAGAGCCGACATAACAATAATAATGTAAGGGCACAATAATAACAATAGTGGGCTTCTATGGGGCACAATAGTAACAATATGGGCACTACTTGGGTACATCAATATAATAAGTGGTTTGTACTAATAACAATAAGGGGTTACACTAGTAGTATAGGGGCCTAACAGTGTGGCATACTTGGGACATGGAGCAAGAAAGAAAAGGAAAAGAAATAAAATGCAAGAGGACATCGAGATCGGCAACTACAACGGATTTTTCTTGCAGGTACTGAGTTGCATGTATGATTTCCTTGCTAGTTTTTGCATGCATGGAATATGTATGTGGTTATTTGGTTTTGATTTGTCATTGGCATGGTGGATTTCCTGAATTGATAGTGGTTTTTCCTAACCTTTCCATTTCGTGGATAGCCATGGAGCTGTGAGTTTTACTTTTATTTTATGGTTGGTTTTCTAGTGCTTTTGGTTGTAGGTTAAGTTATTAACTCCTATAAGCCTTGGTTGGACAAATTCTCTAGGAGCCCTTTAATAGCTTGGGTTGAGTTACTAGTCTTGGAAGCCTTGGTTTGAGTCACGCTCTGGACCCCTTGGTAGGTTGAGTGACTAGTTCTATAAGCTCTGTTATGACAAACACTCTTGAGCCCTATAATAGCTATGGGTTGAGTTACTAGTCCTAGAAGCCTCGGTTGTAACAAACGATATGGAGCCCTAGACATCTTGGGTGGAGACAGATCTGGTGATGGATAGAGATATCTGACCATGAGGTGGAATCAATGGTTGAGAGTTGAGGTGCTTTGGCCTCTCAAAGCCCTGGATGGGTTTTATTATTTGTTTTTTGAGATCCCACATCCATGATTGGAATATGGCATAGGGGTGACTCGATGAAAGAAATATTTGATTTAGCCTAATATATGGTCAGTTGGTTTCTGGAAGTCCCATACGTGGTTGACTTATGAATTCATTAATAATATCTCTCTTTCTCCTTGGTATTTTATGGGTAAATATACTTGTTTATATGTGGCTTATATGGTTGTTATATCCTTGATATTTTTGTTGGTTATATGCTGGTTATGAATGAGTTTTATGACAATGGAAATGTATGGCTCTCATCATGTTTTGGTTAATCACTGAATGTATAATGAATATGTGTCTTAAGATATGGTAATGAAGTTATTGTGATGAGAAAACAATGCTTCTTAGTGATTCTAAGATAATATTGAGACCCCTATGCTCAGATCTATTGTTTAAACTTGTAGGATGCATATTTCTAACATGTTTGATGAAATGCTTGTCATGGCTAGTAGGGTCCAGTCATGTCCTTGATCAAGTATTTGCATATGTATCATTGTTTCAATGTTATTTTTCATTTACGGAAGTTTCATAGAGTTTTGGGTGGTGGCCTAAGTTCTGGCCCTGAAAAAGTTTCACAGAATTCGAAGTTGTTGGTACAAAACTACCTAGAAAATTCCCCAATCCCAAGCATGCCATGATGTGGGAGCGACTGGAGGGTCCCAGTCACATGCATGCCCATGTTAAGGGAGCGATTGTGGCTTTAATGCAAAAAAAGGTTAGTTTTTATTAGGGGTTGGTCACCTAGATGGGTTGGATGGATCTTGGGGGTTCTTTTACACATGTAGAAGGTCAAGTTATCTGTGTTTCATTGGTGCCACTTCCTTAACTGCTACATAGGAAGTTGATTCATTGTTGGCTTCTTGGGGCCTAACCCAGGTTTAAAGTTAATAAGCCAAATAAATCTTGGTACTACTGGCCCTTTCGGAAATAGTTTGCGGAGCTCGGACTTAGGTCTCACCTGAAGTAGTATGGGAAGGTGCTAGAACCAGGTTTCTGCACCCCGGCAATGTCTGATGAGTTTGCCCTTGTGCACAGGTTTCTTCACGCACTTTCCCGTTCCTCGTGACCTGATACACTACCTTCACGCAACCCTATCCAGGGGTTGTGCACCATGCCCTGTGCTATTACCGAAGATCTTGCTTATATTCCAATATTAGTTAATTATCTTCACCTACTTGAATGCTTTAAGTAATAATTAGTTATACAAAATATTCATACAGGTCTGCCCAGTAAAGAAACAACATACTTGCAAATTATATTTAATCATGCATTAACCCCAAAAAAGATACACAAAAATGTAGTAAAACTTCTCTTTATTGATTTTCCCAATGATTACAGACTTGACCTACCCTGCGCACTCAGCTGTATGGGTCTGTGTACTCAACTGCAGACTACTAGGCCTCTGCACACACAGCTGCAAAGCCTACTCCTACTCTACGACCCACAAACACACTTTACAATTCGACTCAATCACTTAGACTTCTCCTCCTCCCATCTCTCTTTGTTATTCATTCTTTCTACACTTAGAACCTCGCTCCATTTATACAATCCCATGGTTTGTAGACCATGGGTAGGTCTATCCAGCTCATATTACATTACAAAACTAGGGTGGACAACCCCATGACTCTATTATAAATTCACGCTCTGTGCCCACAATTTACGGAGCTTTTACAAAATGCTTTCTCAAAACTTGGGCTTTAAGCCCTAAAACATGCCTTGGGGGATTTCGATCCCCAATAGGCCCCCAACACAAACATCGTGACTCACCCTCAAGTCACTCTATTGGCACAGAGATCTTTGCATGGAGTCCCTTCAACTAAACTTGAACTGTGGCAAGGTCAGCAGTGCACTAAGTTGTTGCTTGCTGGATCTGTTGCATACGTTGTTCCGAGACCTTTATGTCGGGAGTGCTTCACTGCATCAGTATGTACATCTCCTACATGTGTGTGAGCTTGCATTCAATTTCTGTAGTGATGGTGAAGGTCTCATCGATCCAAGGCTAAACACATGCCTTCAAGATTGCTTCCTTGTGTCATGCCACGTCCACCTGCTCTTTCAGCGCTTTAGCCTATTGCATCCATGGAAGCCTCTGAGTGAGGACCACCATCTATGTAGTTCCTCGAACATTTTCATACTGTCGTTGGAGTTCTCATGCCTCTGTCTCTAAACACTGGATGTTAGGGTCCTCCTGCAGATTTGTGAGGACCTCAAGCGATTCTTCCAGCATACGGGTGCAATCCCACACTCCATTGCCAATTTCGTCTAGTCGCATGGTGATAACACTAGCGTGTTGTTCTCTGACTTCCGAAGGGGTGGACGGTTGCACCTTTAACCGTAGCTCGGTGATCTGAAGGATCAGCTCCAACTAAACCTTTGTCATTTCCTCCCACGGCTCACACACCCCTGCTGCTAACCTGTGGATGTGTGCCTCTGTTGTGATGTCTGCTGGGATGGCCAGTGCTGGGATGCTTTCGTAGGCTTCGTTGATTACCTATACCAACTATTGATTATGCGATAACAATTCATCATGCTGCAAGCTCAATTGTTCCATATTGATTTTCTGCTCGCCGAGAACTTGCAGCGCGTGGCTCTCCCTAGATCGCAGCTCTGCAGTTATCCCATCCTACAAAACATATAAGGTCTCTCATGGGAGTGAAACCGTATTTATATCGTGATCCTTCAGCGTGCTCACTGTAGGCCTGTCAGCCTCATTTGTTGTCACGAGTTCCCCTTCCGACAACACCATGTTATTTTTCATCCATGTGCACAACATCTGTTCTACTGGAATTGTTTCGACTGTGAGGTTGGTCGAAAGGGTACCAACCTAAGGAGGGTGCACTTGTAATTCCTGTAAATGTGCTCTCAGGGCCCCCAACATAATCTGGTTCTCCTGCATGAAATCTTGGAGAGACTCAGAGGTGACATCGCACACTGTCTCACTGATGTCGTGTAGATCACCCTCGGTTAGGGTGATCGAGTCAATATAAAACTTTGATGCATTGACCTTCTTATGCGACCCTGCTAACTCCACTGGGTGCTGGCACTTCAACTGTGTTGACATGATTTTTGGGTCTTCACTTCCCTCTTCTGTCTCTACTTCCTCTACTTCTTTCCCCTGTGAAGGTGTCGTTTGGCCTCTGCCCACCTTCACAGCTTCCTCCTGTGTTGTTGTTGTTGCTACGGCCTTTTCCTACTCAGTTGCTTTTTGCGTTGCGTCTCGCGCCGCCCGCACTTTTGCTGCTGCTGTTGCCTCCCTTCTTCTTTTTTCCAACTATGTAATTAGCAACTTGACCTCTTCTTTCTTCCTCTGTGCCACCAACTTCTCTATCTCTGCGATGTCTGGGGCACGCCACTTCGGCGGCCATGTCTCTAGGATGTTAAAGATGCATTGTCTGTGGCTACAAAGGGTAGCTTCCTCCATTGTTTAGTCGAGTCCTTGCGTGCCCTCATATAAATGTTATTCATGTCCACTTTGAATTCCGCAAAACTCTCTAGACTGTTGTAGACAATGGGTGACAACCATGACTAATGGTTGATCCCCATTTTGGGGTTCATCTCCATGAACATCTAGAATATTTTGTTGTCACAGATCCTAGTGGCATCCTTTGTGGCCCAGAGCAAAGAATACTTTGCGGCCTCTAGTAAATCCCTATCAATTATTGGGAATTGCCTCTCCTCTGGCGATTCCCCAGCCATGAGCACTATGGACAGCAGAAGCCATGCATAGTGGAACTTTTTGCCTTGTTCCTAGGCTTCACGGCAATTCTCCAGGAATTCCTTGTAGAGGAAAGCAGACCAGATAAATTGGACTCCCTCTGCACACTGCTAAGCCAGTGCTACCACCGGTGTGGGTACTTCGTTCGCACGGAACTTGCACATAACCTTTCTTGCCAAGATTTAGGTCGCCACATGTACTGCTTTGTCCTTGATGCTAGAGATGGCATATCCCCTCTTCTTCTTTTCTATTTTGTAATTTTTCTTCATGGCCTCCGCAACGGCCAAGTCACTGCTCTTCCCTTCCAATATGACCGCAGGGTCTTCTCTTTTGCATGGAAGCTAGGAAATCCAGTGAATCAAGTCTATGGTGATGGGGATGGGCTCCTCCAGTGACAAACACCAATCATGCATCAGGAAAAGTAGCTACCTAATGACGAAAATGGTTATTGGCGCACGGTGGAAGTGTGACACCCAGAGAAGATTCAGTAGCCCAGCCTTTTCCACTCCGTGCAACCACTTTCACGGCTGTAATTCTGTCACCCCCACCACGGTGTTCTACTTGGGCTTCATGAGGTGTAGGGTCTCAAGGTGAAGGAACTTCACATGGTTAGCGAGATCCCAATATTCATATTTGAAGATCGTCACTCGTCCTTGGTGCGTGCCCTCAAAGATAATTTTGTCTAGGAGGAGTGGGGTCTAGAGCGAGCTCTTGGTCTTGTCAAAGTCCTTGGGCACTCTAGCTTTTTCTTTCCACGGGGGCATAGCTTTATGGGGGGCGGTGTGTGTGTGCAGGCTCAGCTTCCACCTCCATGCCTTCGTCCTTGTCTTCTACAATGAGCAGGTCCTCTAGGTTTTCTTCTTCTTCATTGGTTTCGATGGTGACAACTTTCCCCTTGTCATCCATTATCAGTTTGGTGCACAGTGGGTTCCACGGGGACACACGTATGGGGACCATTGCTTATTTGTCCTTCTTGGGTCTTGGCATGCGTGGTGATTTCAGATTTCTGCCATAATCTCGATGCCTTCTGGAGCATCCCCCACATTCAAGGCCTACAGGGCCTCTTCAGCGGTCATTTTTCTTATGTCCATGACGTCTGCAACTATTTCCATCATGTTTGTCTAGGAATTTATCACTCTTAAACTCAGGGACTCAATCGACACTTGGCTCACAACAATCAACACTCTGCTCAATCGCTCGATTCACAAATGACCAAGTGTTGTTTGTTGGGTAGCCCTTTGTAATTTATATCACTTTTTGAATTTTAATTCGACCGTTCCCCCCAAATCTGGTTCATTAATGCTTCCTTGGCGACTGATTTTTGCAAATCTTGCCCATAAATTGCATCTTAAATGCCTGTCACCTGCTCCATTTGGCCTCAAGTCGAGCATCCCATCATGAATAGTGACTTCAATAGTCACTTTCTGGCCAATCCACGCAACAGCGCTGCCCCCTGTGCATGGTCACGGACCTTGTGAATTTTTATTTCTACGCCCAGCTATAGCATCGCACAACTCCCGAGCATAGTAGTTTATAGTCCCGCGCTTCCTTTCAACTACTTGGAGTGCTAATACAATACTTCTCTCGGCTAGTCAGATGGCTGCACCACCCGGGTATGGTTTCCTCTGGTCATCCATCATTCTCCCTAAGAAATACCCAACTTTCTCCGTTACTAGCGACGTCACATACCTTGTCATCTATAGTGCGCCACCCTGGTTTCTTTGCTTAGTAATATGTGGTCAAAGCCAAGACATCAGACTGATCAATCCATGACAATATTCCTCAAACTTGTTAGCATGATCATGTGCACCCTGTCTTATCATCATGGTCTTTTTATCGAGGAAATCTTCCCTTATTTCGTCATCCAACTTCTTGACTTTTGCATCCATTAGAGCGCTTTTCTTTCTTAATTGTACCCTTTCTTTTTCAAGTTCTTGGAGCTTAGAGTTTCCCAGTTGGATTTCTTCTTCCAGGGTTCAGCGAACCACCATATCTAGCGGTTCTAGTATGTGCGATCCAACATTTCCCTGTATTTTAGGATTTACAATGGTTCCTTGATACGTGAGCCTTGGGGGTGCCTGCGGGGTTAGGTGCTTGCATGCAGTCCTATAATCCCATAGAACCACTGGTACACGCAAGTCCCAGTCAGTCTGCTTCATATTGTGGACCTTGTTCATCACTTCACATACTTGGTTGAAGGCTTCCATGTGGATATCCTTCTACGCACTTGGTCTTTCCATATTTTGTAGTCCCAGTTGGAGGGATCATTCAGGCAATTGTCTTGCCCGCACCTGCTTACCGATCATGTCTCCTACCATGAGTACTGTGTGCATTTCGACAAGTTTCGCACCATATGCTTGTATCCATCTGGAAAGGTCAGAGCGAGGGCCATTTCGTCTGTCATACTTCACTTTTAACCACATTTGAGGCTTTCCAAATCATAGGCACATCATACTTCGGCAGTCGGGCTAGTCCTCAAAACTCTTCTAGTGCATACCCCACCAACTTGTGGGTGTAGCATGGAGTACCCATTTTAGAGCATCGAAACGTTGTTTTTCTAGCACTTCTCTTTCAAATTTGTTCAGGAACTCCTCTTCACCTAACCTGTCGTATGTAGGTGGATCTCTTGTCTCTGTTGTTACATAGTGCAATGATCTCATCATGTTACAGTTGAGTGTGGTTACCTCGTGTAACCATTTCTACCATCGTTCTATTTCTTTGCCAGAATCTAATGTACAGGAGCTTTTGTGCTCCCATGAAATTCGGCCATCCACGGTTGGATTTGCCCAGTCTTTCTCGCATGCAGTTATCTTGTAGATGCAGTCTAGATCATCATCATTGTCATAGTCATGCATTGGCTCTATGTAACACGATCCTTCCATAGGGTCTAAAGGTACCACTACGCGTAGTGAATTTTTCTCAAAAATCATCCTGTACTTCTTTAGATTTATCACTCCATTCATGTCAGTGACCCAATCTATTCCCAGTAGCATGGGGTAGTGATTGTTGTCATCAACAAACTCTATCACTTTCAAATCTGCTAGCGTGCTTGCTCCTTCGATATCTATTGTGATTCCTTGTTGTCTCCCCATAGGTAGGATGTTTTGTTGGTTCGCCATCCGTAGTTGGATAGGAGACCATTGCAACGCAGTCTTGCCCAGGCGCTCCCATGTCTATTTTGGTAGGATGTTCACGTCTGATCCTAGATCTAATATCACTTGATCCATCTCATATTCCTCAATCTGCACGGTCAATCTCATCTCTCTTCCTATTCGCGTCGTGTTCTTCCCGAGCTTCCAGACTATTTGCGGTTCTCTTGGTGCAATCCCAACGCATCTAGTTATGAGTTCTTACAGCCCCTTTACAGTCTTGCTATCGCATAGCAGCTTCATACATGTCTCTAAGAATGTAGTGAGCATCGATGGGTCCATTTCCGGCTCTAGTCTGTCTTTACTTCCTGAGGTGGAGGCATCCGTGAAGCTCCTCTTAGCTTCCATGAAGGACTCCTTAGTGTGCTCCAAATCAAATTTTAGTTCCTTCTTTGGAGCCTTGCGAACCCATGTACTTTCTTTAGGTTGCTTGACTTTGTCATCCCCCATTGTAATACCACTTTAGAGCATGATATTTACATTAGGGTCTTCCTCGCATGGCTCAGTCCTCATCATCTGCAAGTTTTGAGTCAGGGGAGGCTGGAGTGCTCCTTTATCGTGCAACCTCGCTATCAGTGTGGGACAGTCCTCCATCTCATGATCAAATTGCATACAATATAAGCATTATGGTCTCGTTGGATTTGTACAATCATGGGAATAATGACCTGACCCTCCACAATTATAACATATCAACTGTCTGCGACCTCTTCCTGGACCCCTCCACCTCGGCCTCGTCTGCACCCTGGAAATCTAGTGCACACCATTTGTGCATTTTGATCGAGGTGCCGAGTTTCAGCTAAAATCTATAGGTAGGAGTTCAATCCATCATTAGCTTATAACTTCCATAGGTGTGCTCATCATGTCCTACTGACCTACAGAAATTACAGAACAACTGATGTGAATTCTGCGTATACTTATGTAGTATATGGTAGTTATCTGTAGCATGTTTTCCTCCTATTTGACAAATCACGCACCATAATGCAGGCACCGCGCTTGGTCCTACTTGTGCCTCTGGTCTTAATGGCATTGGTCCTCCTCCTACAAGGTAATTCGTGAACACTGGGCAGTGGTCCTTGTCATGTCCCTGACCTTTGCACTTTACGCACCATACCTCCTCGCACACTTCTCGGCGAGCTGTCCTATCTTGTTTCAAACTATACATCTCAAGGCACAAGTTTTTCAACTGCACGTGGATCTGCCGAACTCCCAGGTTAGGATATTGTATCAGGGTCTCATGAAGCCTCATCGCGATCTCCAAGGCCTCGGCCTGAGTGGTTAGCCTCTGTCGTGACAACGCATTCCTTAGATGCAACGTTAGCAATGCTGCAAAACATGCATTGTGTTTCCCATCCATCAAGGTCATATTAGCTTCACGAATTGTACACTTCATTCTCTGATCTAACTCCCAAGGGGTCTCGTCTGGAAGCATCACAATTTCCTTGAACCCAATGATCGACTGCGTCTTTGACTTTGGCTTGCTAAATTCTTTGTTCATTGCAACTTGGATATCTGCGATCCCCGCGTTGGGATTGTCATTGGAATGTTTAATGTACCAAGTTAGCACGTGATCCTATAGAGCACTGACCAACGTCACTTTCTTTATATTGTCATCCGTGACTCCCTGCTCTTCCCATACAACCCTTATCATGAACCAAAACTAGTCCAGATCTTCATTCCCTACTCCCTTGAACACTCGCAACTTTATCGCACTCGCCATATTGAATTGCGGTGGTGGTGGAGGTGGTATGGGCAAAGATGGGGGTGAAGATGGTGAAATTGGCAGTCGTGTGGGTGGGGATGGTATGTGCGAAAATTTTCCTTATCAAACTGATCGCACTTCTTGGTGAGACCTTCACGAGCTCTTCCTCACACTCTCGCGGAGGTGAAATCAAGGGGCTAGTTTCTAGTTTTGTGCTACCT
>APFE030593333.1:0-10891 GCA_000404065.3 Pinus taeda | reverse complement strand
GTTCTTGGTACGCATAGAAGAGTCATACTTCAACCATGTATGGATTGTTGGGTATCATTGATATTTCATTGTGATCTAATTACGAAGGCTTGTACTATCATGATTTGGTCCTAGTTGGTTGTGGAGTCTTTGGTCAAGGTTGAGTTGTCTCTTGCATGTTGCAAGAAGGCTTCAAGAAGGTAGCAAAAAAAATGTGTAGAACAACAACTATGGAGATGATTACAACCCTAACACATGTGCAGGGGGAGTATGTACAACATGAAGAAGCTCATGGTGTTGGCATAGAGGCATGTTGGTTTCATGTTGGTAGAAATTTCTTTGGTTCCTCATGATTCTTTTGCAGGTTTTGTAGTTGATCATGTTACATTAACAAAAAAATTGGTATCAACACTATTTAGTATGGCATTAACATGTTGTCTTAGTGAAAAAGGTCACCCTTTTCCATTGATGTTAAAGGGGGAGAGTGAGCCAACCAAATAGAGATGAATGAAGATCTATTTGGTGATATCAATGAAGGTTTCCATCAATGACAAAGGGGGAGATTCTTGGAAACATGGTGTTGACATTGATGTCAACCATAGAGCCAGTTGTGCTGGCGTTGATGGCAACTAGAATAATGAACTTGCACTTGCTTTAATTGATGAGTGCTGACGTATTCCTAGTGTTGTAGAGGTTTTGGAGGTTGTATAGGTGCTTGAAAAAATGTTGATGATGTTTCTAGAGATCTGGTTCAAAGGAACCTTGAGTTTACCATAGTTTACATGAATACCATGGTCATTCCATTGTCATAGCATGGCACTGTCTTAGCGTTGTAGGCTTGCAATGTCCTGAGCATGGAACTTGCTACAATTTGATCATTTAGAGCTCTTGACACTCCTTTTAGGTGTGAAAAGTAAAGCTATGGGCTTTAACCAGCGAATTGGCCATGTTAAAGTTTGTGATGAGGTGTTAAGATATGATCTACAATGTATAGTAGATTGGGTCATAATTAAGGTTTTGATTTGGTCCAAAAAAATGTGAACAAAATGAATGATAAGTGTTGGTGATAATGCATTAGATTCAATCCAAAACCTCCAACGTGTTGATTTGGTCTCCAAGTTAAAATGTAAACACATTAATACACAAGTGATCGTTTGATCTAGTCCATTGTTGTCATGGAAATGAATGCATGCATTAATATATGACTCTGCGTGACATATGTTATATATTCCTTGCTATGGATCATTGTTGAGGTTACACCGTGTGAGTATTGGTGAGCTATATATGGAGTGAAGTTAAATGTCTTAAGCACATGTTTTGTGATATATTGAGCCAAAAGCGTATATACAATGCACATGATTAAAGGTGTGATGAGTTGATTTCTAGAGTGTGTGGCTATTTGCCAGGGAGTTTGTTGTTTTTTTGATGTGCATGGACACCAGGACAAAGCATACCTATGCGCATATGGAGTGCTCCATGTAACTTGAAGCATATGTTTGTAGAGGTGGTGTGATATTATGCATCATAGTTCATATAGAGGAGTTCGACTGAAGTGCCTTTGCAGAGATTGTGAGGTTGTGACAGAGTTTGTGACAAAGATAGATCAATGGAAGAACATAGTTTACGGGCTGTGATGTTTTATGTAGATGACAATGATTTTGCAAGGATTGGAGATCAACGACAAAGATGTTATATGGGTAAGCTTGGGAGCTCATACCTATACTTTGTATTGTCTGTGTAATGCCCTATATAGTTGTTTATTATGATGTGTGTTGCTGAAAAGTTTGGGTTGTATTGAGTTGATGTGACTAGTTTAGAGGGTATGTACGTTTTTGGTTTATGGGCTAGAATATTGTGGAGAGTATTGTTGTTGTAATGTTTGAGACAAAATCTATGTATGAGTGTGATGCCTTGTATTTCATATTACTGATGTACTGAGGGAAAAATATTGTGTTAGAGGTTGTTGTCAAGTTTGATGAGGAGAGATGTGTTGAGTATGTCTGGGATTATATATGGTTTTGTGAGAAGATTTGTGTCTTGAGTCAATTGAAGATCATAAAGTCATAGTGGGTGTTGGTTGCAGTATATATATATTAATGATCCAACATTAATTATCAACCATATGTTCATACATTTCGAGATGCAACACAAGAAATGCTTGAAGGGACTCCAAATGTTTGCAACTTAAATCCATAATTCTAGTCTATTTTTCAACATCTTCTAAAGTTCCTGCACTACTTGTCATATCCTATTCAAACCCTATAAACATTTGGCAATTTATTAACGAAAACCCTAAACTACCAATCAACCTTCAATTTGGTAAATAACTCCTGAACTCACTATGAAAATCAATTAGAAGATTGTTTTCCCAATTTAAAGATATCAAACAAATAACATTCAAGCATTTCAAAGGCTTCCAATATCAAACATAAATTTCAATTTCAAAACAAACCTCTTTCAAAGTTCTTGTACTCAATCTCTGTGCAGAAAAAGAACCCAAATCACTCTACTATGAACACAAACATAAACTACAAATGTGACTTGAATCTGCCTTCAAATAACATTAAATGAATCATCTAAAGAAACAATTATTGCATGAAAATCAAATGTATCAGTCATATAAGCAACTATTGTGGACACAGCTAAAATCCACCCCACTCAAACTTTTTTCTTTCCTAAACTTTAAAACCACGCTTGAACCAATGATCTCTTCAAACCAAATTATAGAAATTAAAATCTACAATGATCACACTCTTGCAAAAGGAATATTAAAAGCACAATGTCTTGTATCAAATCAATAAGCAACTATCTAACAAGGCTTCAAATAATAATTTCCTTATTCAATACATGTTCTTGCACTCTGTGCATATCAATCATCACGTGTGCAGGACCTAACATTTATGGATCACTATTCAAATCCCAAGTACATAGTTGACTTACCAATAGAGACCAAAGATGTTAACGTTGAAAGAGAAATAACCAAATCAAATTGAATGACCATACCCTCTTACGATGCCAACAAACCAGATAGCACTCTCACTCGAAAAATTAGGGTTATTAAAATTGTAATAGGCTTCAAATGAAATGAACATAGACAATATATTAACACAAGTTTGATTATCAATTCACTTAGAGAGTTTGAAGGCCTTGTTGTATGGTTTATAAACCCTAATCTAAGCAACAAAGTTTCTCAGATTCACAAATGTACTTCTATGGTAATAAAGGGTCTATAGAATTAGTTGAAATCTTCACGTGAGTATCAATAAATATTTCAGGGTTACATAACTATTCTCCACCACAAACCAAAAGGTATTCAAAGTTTACACTATACTCAACAACAATTTCAGGTCTTGTCTAAGTTCTTTTAGTTACTAGGGTTTTTCCTTTGTCTATGAACTTTAGGTAATAATAAATTGAGCTTCAATACAAGTCAAATATAACAAGATTGTCAACTCATTAAATATCTTGGATGTATTGTTGATCTTCTTATAAACCCAAGTTACAATGCAACAATAATATTTCAAATGCACATGAACTGAATGTATTTATAGTGTCAGAGGAGAAAAAAACACTTTCACTCTCCTAACCAATAACGACTGAAAAGTTACAAGTCTCAAATTCACTTAAAGGTATTCCAAATGTAGTTCATTAATACCATATCTTGATGGAATAACACTCCAAGGTAACCAATGCTACAATAAGAAAACTCAAATCATTTCTTCATACATTAGGGTATCGATAAAACATAAGAGTTCTCTTTGATATCACAGTCAAAATAGGTAAAATGTTTGAAAGGAATCCCTCACTCTCACTCCAAACCCTTCCAGATCTGTTTAACCGATGAACTACATATGAAAATAACGAGCATATGAAAGGAAAACAAATTATGAGAGAGGCAATCAAGGATATATCAAATCACCAAGAACCTTATTGTTAATGCACACTTTCTAGAATGGAAAGCACACCAACATGGAAAATATGAAAACCACACAACAAATATAAAGCTACAGGGATGTATCATGTCAAGCTAGTGTGGTGGGCCCTACTAGTCTAGCTCGCACCCTCTTTTGAAACCTTAACTTACAGAGCCAAAGTGAATCATTAAATGCACATGAAATAGAAATAGGAACTTGGCATTAGGAGCCTTAATATTAAATCATAATAGTTTATCTACATCATGAGATAACCTAGATCTAGTTGAGGAGCAACGTATTATCAAACTAGAAACATCTATTTAACAATGGTACCCTAGCTTGGCTTAGAGCCAAAGCTTAGCTTTTATACATTTTTACAATAAAAAAATGGCTCTAGACAGGCCAATATGTTATAAATAAAGTAAGCAGGTGAATCACAATTGTTTTCCATCAATGGAGATCTAATGAAGCCACGATCAAAATCAGGGGCTGAAATCTAGTATCAAGGAGACTGTTTTGGCAAATGACCCCTTCTTCTCGGCCTAAAACTAAAAATGAGAGAGAAGCATGCTTTGAATATCAAATGAATCCGCAAAAATCTAGAACAAGACTTGTACTACCAGCTAACATTGGCCCTTCATGGAAAATTTGAGTAAATGAAGTGGTCCATGCATTCATTGACTTGAGTGCAGGATTTCCATGGAGTGTAGGAACTGCATGTACTTGGATTAATGGATTTTTATGATCATAATACTTTATAAAATATAGACAAACAAGAGAATTTGACTTAGAATAATAGTTACCTATTAACTTCTTTAAGTGTTGTGCAATTTAACATAAGTCTCCATAATTATGTTAAAAATATAAGGGTAATGTTAGGTAAGGGAGCCAAAATTTGGTAAAATAGGTGATTAGAAAGGGAAAAAATAGGGCATTTCATGATAGTGACATCTCCCCTAGCCCAATTCCTTTGTTTGTCCTCACAAAAATATGGGTGTGCTTCTCCTCTGCAAAAAAGTGAAATTGTAAGACTCCTTCCTCATCACTTTTTGATTTGGATGTTGATCTCAGTATCTGAGCCCTGAAATTCCTTCAATTTTCTTTTAAGTTTCCTATTTTTAATCTTTAGATAGGCGAATTTCATCCTCCACCCTTAATTTTTTCCTTCAGATCCTCCACTTCCTTCAATAACTCCTCATTCCTAGATATTAGTGTGGAGTTATGAGACTTTAGGAAATGATCTAACTTCCATCTACTAAACTTTCACCTTCAAAGCCCGAATCTTTGTTTGCTTGATTCGTTCCATCATGGTTTTGAGTGACATTGATTCTCCTGGCCCTTAAGAAGATTCAATCATGTAACTATCATTGGGTCCATTCAGGGCTACAATTGCATCTACCAACACAGATAACTTATCCTTCTTAGACACATGCCCTTTTTTAAAAACATACTCTCTATCACTTGTTTCCCATTTCATACCCTTTTCCTTGAAAATTTATTATGTGGGGTTTGCATTGAGGAGATGTTGTATTTCTATCTCCTTGTAATCTATTTCACTTACACCTCGTCTTTGTTCTGCATTAAGTATTTCATCTACTACAGAAGCCCACGGAGTTGCATCTGGTAAGGAGGTTTGGGGAGCTTCATCTGATATATAAATTTGGAGTGTTTCATATGGTAAAGAGTTCTTCCCAGAGGAAGAAGGGGCATGCACTTTTTTCACTGACCATCTTGTTAATCTCTGAGATGGTACTGGCATCAATGGCTTAGATGGCATTCCTGCTTTTTCCCTCTTCTTTTTTACTTAAAATGCCCCAACTTTTCTTTTATATTAACTTTATTACCCTGATCAGACTTCGAACTAGAGCCTCTGGGTTTAACTATAGATGCATTATTCAATTGTTTTTCAGGATTAATAATTTGTTTAGGGTTTCCAGACTTAATAGTTTCAAGAAAGTCATTCCAACTAGAACCACTTTGGGTCAGTCCCTCTAAAACCAGCTCCTTAATGAGATTGCAATGATATAGTTTATATCCAACCTCCATAACTGAGCTTTTTTGGACACTTCGTGACATTTTAGTTAAATTTCTCAAATAAAATAAGGGAAATTGATATGCTAACCTACCTCAAAGTGAAACTTTAGACAAATTGTATATAGGAAGGTGGTAGAGTAGTGATCTTCACATGTTAGAAACTTTTGCAGGATGTATAACAAACTCTTCCATTTATCCACAATGAAATTTCTAGGTACCCCTTGCTTCTAATTAACTTTGTAACTTGGATCAACAATAAATATTTTCCAAACACCACATTCCAATTTTGCATTTTTAAACCATTCTTCTCCCTCGCAGGGAAGCCTTGTTTCCTGGGAGATGGTTTGCTCATAAATCCTCATAATTAGAGTACCAATGGTGGTCACCTTACCATAAAACCTATAAAAAAAACTTGGGCAATCCTTGAATCAAAGTCATCAAATTTATGCAAGAATGGTAACCACCCAACGACTTCCAAAATTGGAAGGCTAACATTGAACTCATTTGTCCCTTCCAACTCCTTGATTGACCATGGTTCAATCCTAATCGGTGCCATATCAATTCACTATTGAAACAAGCAACAACTGACACCAAATTTGTAGTGCTGGATCCCTGAGACCCCACTTCAACCACCACCTTCACTTCACTAAAACCAAGTGCAGGAAGAATTCTTCACTATGGAAGCTCAATTCATTGTAGAAAAAAACAACAGCTACATAGGTTTAATAATAATTAAATTCTTCACAATTAAGCTTAAACCCACGAAGATTACCCACTGCTAACAACTTTGAGTTGGCAACTGAGATAATAATAATGATAATATAAGGGCTATGAGTAATGGGGCCAGTGGAAACTTGGGATGATGGCTAGTTAATGACTACAAATGATATGGAAATAATTTCGGTGGAAGGTTGAGATAGTGGTTAGATTAGGATAACACAAGTTGTCATGATGCTCAGAATGATGGTAGGAAAGGCATATACCATTGCATCCCCATTTGTAATGATTATAATTAGGGGACCGATTAGTTGCTATGTAAAAAAAATATGAAGTTAGAATAGGTTAAAATATACCAAATTAAACTCACTTAATGCATTGCCAAGAATCATGGTAAAGATAAGCCATAATAATTACCAATATACACATAGTTACCTGCCTCTTGTTCCAAAAAAAATTCAAAACATAAAAATCTAGTGCATGCTCAAACCTAATGAGGAATATGTTAGATCATCAAACCTATACATTTTGCCATGTTCTCAAGATCACAATTGACAATGTTGAAGAAAAATTCCATGCAAGGAACAATAAGATAAATGAACTATGACAGGTTCCTGCACGAAATATTGATCCCACACTTTTACCAATAACTCAAAAAAAGGAAAAAGTGAAACTGATTGCTTGTGTGAAGATGGATGCTTGCTGATTATTGTCCAAAAGGTGTTTTTAAACTGGATCTCTCTTTCTATCAGACTGATTCCTTTTTTTTAATGCTTTCAATACCAGTGCTTCCAACAAGATGCTACTCATACATATAGGAGTACTGAAAAAATGATGGAAACTTTTTTCTTTTAAAATTAGGCAGAAAGAAAGAAGAGGGAAACACAGACTGATATGTATAAATAGGAAGGGATATAAAGATAGGGGATATAGAGGTAAAAGAAGATTAGGGACATGGATACATTTAAAGAATTGGAGGAAATAAGACTTAGGAAAATATAGAGGGGAAGACATAAATGGGGATAGGATGAATTTAAATAATGGGGAGGAATAAAACTAGGGAAATATCAAATGGACTGTAGAAATAGGGATAGGGGATATATTTGCATAAAATATTGAAAAAAGGGTAGAAAGAAGTGGGAAAAAAGATCCAAATAATGTCACCAAATTCTGAAGTTAACATTACTCTACTTGTAATAATGTTGTATCACGTTAAAAACGAAATTAACTGAAGTGGGAATTTTATGTTGATTGCATGAAGATAAAGCAATTCAACTACCCTGAACTTTGATAAGGGCAAGATTTTTGTAGACTATTGTCTGCTGCCACCAGAACCATCTCTGGAAACCTGCTTCTTCTCAATGACATGTTATAAATACATAAAATTCAATCAACTTTCCCATTTTATCAAAGTACAAAGAAGAGGATTTTCCCGTCAGTGCCCTAGTTTTTCGGAAATCCTCTATATAACGACGCCATCAAGTTTTATTTCATGATTACACACATATTATTATTATTTTCATAATTTTCATCTTTTGATTTTGATTTTTCTTTTATATTTTTATATTTTTTTCAAAGGAAAAGAAATGATCAAAAAGCACTCACAGTAGTCCGGAGCTCCTCCTTGCCTACTAGTTCCAAATTTTGTTGTTGCTGAATTTGTCTAACAAATTCCTCTTTAATAATGGGTTGTTGATACACTCTAAGTCTATGCCCATTTACTAGGAAGATGGCCTCATGGTCATCAATGGAATTCACTTCAATTGCTCCATTCTCGAAATCTCTACCTACCTTATAAGGTCCCAGCTAGCGTGTTTGGAATTTCCCCTTGAAATTTTTTAATTTAGAGTCATAGAGGAGCACCCAATCACCTGGTTGGAATTGGTTCTTCTTGATTAATTTATCATGCCATTTTCTCTACTGCTATTGAATCAAAATGGTTTGTTGAACAACATCCCTCCTCATCTCATCAAGCTCACTTAACTGTAAGAGGCATTGTTGCTATGCTTCTGACAGATCTAAACCCAATTGGACCGCAGTTCTAAAAGTATTTATCTAGAACTCTATTGGTAACATGACTTGTTCTCTATATACAAGCTCATAGGGTATGTGACCATTACTCTTTCTCCAAGTGGTTGTGTATTCCCACAAGGCCTTGGGTAGCCGAACTCCCCAATCACTTTGTTTGGGGACTCCACCTAGCCATTAACCTATGGATGACATGGAGATGAGTTCTGGTACTTAATCATGTATTGATCTATAATTACCTTCACTTGATTACCAGTAAACACCAATCCATGGTCATTAATAATCTCTCTCAGAACACCAATTCTACTAAATATTTCATCAAATAAAAAATTGATAACACACTTTTTGGTAGAAAAAGGAATAGCCCTAACTTCTACCCACTTTGTCACAAAATCAATACAAACCAAGATGTACCTCTTGTTTAAAGATGTAGGTGCAATGGGTCCAATGAAATCAATAGCCCATTTTTCAAAGGGCTCTATCATAACCTGCAAATGCAAGGGAATTTCATTAGCTTGTACTGGTTGTCCCATTCATTGACAATTGTCGCATGGATGACATATTGTTTGGCATATTTGAAGAGGGAAGGCCAAAAGTAGCCTATATAAATCACTTTATATGACGTTATTTTATCTGTAAAATGGCACCAGTAAGGTTCATCGTGGGCTACTTTCAGGATTTCAAACACATCTTCCTCTCTTACATATCCGCGAATGATCAAATTGGGCCTAGTGTAAACAACTCTCCCTAAATCCAGAAATATGAAGCATTGTTTTTAATAATTCTCTACCTCTCTCTAGTAGATAGGTGAGGTGGTGTTTTCCTTGTAACAAGATAATTTTCTATATCTTCAAACCAATATGAGTTAGTCAACACAACAAATAAATGTTCATTGGGAAAAAAATCATCTACAAGAATAACTTGACTAGGATTGTCTAATCTAGAAAGATAATCTTCCACAACATTATATTTTCCATGTCTATTGATAATTGTAATATTAAATTATTGCAGCAATAACAACCACCTAGTAACCCTACCACTAGTTAAAGGTTTACTCATCATATATTTTATCGTAGAGTGATCAATGGGAACAAATACTTCATAACCTATTATATAGTGTCTAAGTTTATTAGTAGCAAAAAATATAATTAAGGATTCATTTTCAGTTACCGTATAGTTTAATTCAACATGTGACAAATTTCTATTGGCAAAATATATAACATAGTATGGCTGATTTTCTTCCTATCCCAAAGCTACACCAATGAAAGTATTTCGTAATACACTGCGTGACCAAGAAAACCTCTCACTTCCCTTCGATATTGGGCATAGGTAGGTGGATAATGATCACAACATTTGTAGGATCCACTTGTATACCCCCATGGGAAATTAAGTGTCCAAGAAATACCCCACTTTAGGCATCAATATACACTTCTTATTCCTCAAAGCGAGGTAGGATTCTTGGCACCTAACCAATACTTTCTTCAAATTATGAAGGGCATCTGAAAATGGATTTCGAAATATGGAGAAATCATCTATGTAAATCTCTATGCAATTGAAATCAACAAAGATAGTTGGTACTTCTCGCTGAAAAATAGTAGGGGCATTACATAATCCATAGAGAAGCACCCGATAATCAAATATTCCCCATGGACATGTGAAATTGGTATTTTCTTGATATTTAGGCGCAATCTGTATCTGGTTGTGCCCACAAAAGCCATCCAAAAATGAGAAGTGCTTATTCTCTGCTAGGTAATCTAGTACCTGATCAATGAAGGGGAGTGGAAATTAATCTTTGAGAGTGGTTTTATTTAATAATCCATAATCAACGCAACTTCACCATCTCCCATCTTTTTTTTTGGACAACTACCAATGGGGAGACCCATTGACTCTAAGAAATTGGGTAAATAAAGCTGACCTCCATGAGATTTTGAAGCTCTTATTTAATAATGTCCAAGAGCGCATGGTTCATTTTGCACCGAGATTATCATATAGGTTGAGATCCATCCTGAATATAAGCATGCTGAGTGCAAGTATTAGGAGGGATACCCTTCACGTCCTCATAGCTCCAAGTAAATGCATGTAGATGATATCGCAACATGTCTATCAAATACTCTCATTGGTATGGTTCAAGTTTAGGATCAATATATAGATATTTTCCCAGAATCACGTCAATAAGTGCAAGATCGTGCTTGTGAATGTCTGTGGTAGGTACTAAGCTC